>RQTK01000143.1:572203-587549 GCA_003991915.1 Elysia chlorotica
TAATAATAATAATAATAATAGTAGTAGTACATTTTATTATTATTATGTTATTATTATCTGAAATATCTGAAAATACAAAAAACACTTTGCCTGACATCATTCCATATTTGTTTTATCGTATTTTTTTCATAACTGTGAATAACAATCAGGTAAGATACAAACAGACTACCAGAAACCAACCATGCACCCTCCACCGTTGTTCAATTTTCTAAACTTGCTTTTGCACTACGACATTTTGTGCATGTTTTTTTATCCGCAAATAGTAACACTAAAGTGATAGTTGTTAGATCGTTCAGAAACTTTACGTAAATCGGTAGTCTCTGTGGTTTAAAGAAATGAACCTTATGTAAGATATTTAAGACAACGCATTTTATTTTTACTTATTTTTTTATTTGATTTATTCCATCATAATGAAACGGGTTATGTTATTGAAATCTTCCTCTTTGGGGTGGTAGTATATTTATAAATAGATTGTGGTTTTTGTTATAACTCATCTACACATTACACGTGTTCTGTGATTAACCACATCTACTTTAAGCCACTCAGTACGAAAAGTCGGTAAAACACCCGGAACGTATTAAATGCTAGACTTCTGAAACCTAGATATCTCAGTATCAGCTTTGAACATGTATAATGTAACCCATACTAACTCTTTTTACACAAAACTAACGTAGAAAGGAAGGGAAAGCACCCCCCTTTCACAGTTTTACTCGCCCTATTTCTATATCGTTTCTATTTAGCTGAAACAGGGCTTCAAAGAGACGTACCTGCTTGTCTCTGAAACGTCACTAAGTCAAAAAGGTGTTGACATTTCCTTGATAGACGACTTATTTTGTGAATAAATCTAAAGGAGAACCTAATAATTATCCTATATGAAATCAATCAGATAAGAAGTAGATCTTAACGCTAGATCTTCAATGAGTGTTTCTTTAGCTTTGAAAGTTTCTTCCTAGACCCAAATCTAGATTTTTTAAAAATTTCAAAATCGCCGTGTGTGAAAAAAATAATTAATAGAAAAAATAACTTGATGTATTCATGAAATTCACACATGTAAAAGAATATATTTATATCTGTCTATGTAGACAATTTCATATTTATAAATTTAGTTTTTGTGAAAATGTCTATATTAAAAAAGTTTTTTGTTCGAAATCTCCCGAAAAAAGCCAGTTGTACAACGCATTCCCGGCCCCGCAGGTAGGGGGCAGTCCTGAGTGAGTTAAATAAAGACACAAAAAATAAAGTGGTCTTTAGAAAATGTTGCGCAATGTAATTTAAAGGAGACGGGTAGTGTAATTAATACTGAAATAAGATTCAAAACGCTAATTTCATTTCAAGGTTTCAAGGTTGTGGTTAAATGGAAAAAACCACCGCATGGATAACGTAGCATTATGATAAGTGTAATCTATCCATTCTATAACACAAAACAATACATTTTTCAGGGAAACTATTCTCATAGGAAATTACAACAGTCATCATATTCATTTGTGTATAAAGTATTGATTTTAAAGAGTAAATATACAACTCAATAGCAATGACGACTCGAAGTGAGATCGATGGGTGGATCGGTAGATTTAACAGACAGATATATTGATAGACAGATATATAGATAGATAGAGATATAGACAGACAGACAGACAGACAGACAGACAGACAGACAGACAGACAGACAGAGGAGGGGATAGTATTTGCCATGTAAAACGTAGTTAACTATTTCCTTTCTATAAAATTCCAATCCCAGCGGTAAAGAATTAATCCTGAACAAAACAAGAACATTATGAAAGTAACTGTTATTATTATGGATTTTAGAAAGGGTGACGCGTAAATCGACAGCCGTAGCTCTTTGGTGTAGCCATGCCCTTCCGCCTTTAGGTTAATGCCGTGTTGTTTCAGCGGAATCTTCCCACGATTAGCAATTACTCGAGTCTAGACCTAGACCCACGGAGGGAGGTGTGACAAACGCCAACCCACACAGCCTTCACAGGGCGTGAACTTCGTGATGTTTGCCACACACACAACTTTCACAGAGCGTGAACTTCGTGGTGTTTGCCACACACACATTCTTCACAGAACGTGAACTTCGTGATGTTTGCCACACACACAACTTTCACAGAGCGTGAACTTCGTGATGTTTGCCACACACACAACATTCACAAAGCGTGAACTTCGTGATGTTTGCCACACACACATTCTTCACAGAACGTGAACTTCGTGATGTTTGCCACACACACAACTTTCACAGAGCGTGTACTTCGTGATGTTTGCCACACACACAACCTTCACAGAGCGTGAACTTCGTGATGTTTGCCACCCGCACAGTCTTCACAGAACCTGAACTTCGTGATGTTTGCCACACACACAGCCTTCACAGAGGTGAGCTTCGTGATGTTTGCCACACACACAACATTCACAGAGCGTGAAATTCGTGATGTTTGCCACACACACAACATTCACAGAGGTGAACTTCGTGATGTTTGCCACACACACAACCTTCACAGAACGTGAACTTCGTGATGTTTGCCACACACACACACAACCTTCACATAGCGTGAACTTCGTGATATTTGCCACATACACAACCTTTACAGGAAGTTAACTTAGTGATGTTTGCCACACACACAACGACAACAAACGTTCCTAGTGATTCTTTTATTTTCGAAATCTTGAGGCTCCAATTTCTCCGGCCAGAGGTCTCAGCAGGTGGATAGCCGCGCGACAAGGGATGGGACTCACTGGGCTGGCTAGGTCGTTGTTCTGTACTCTGGTACAATAAATTATTAGTGTTAGTTCCAGAAAACTGTTCAAAGCTAGGCTCACACCTGTATAAGCTGTATAAGCTTTGTGTTTATACGGTATGATATTGCGCTCGTGTGATTTTGCGTTATGTAAAGAATATTAATTACCTATATCAAATTTGGAAAACATCAGCAAGAGAGCAACAGGATGATGGTAGGCGACACAAATATGAAGATTTTAACATCAAATTCTCAAAATATGTATTATTATGAAATAGGAAAATTAAAGTTATGGGGGAGTGAACTTACAAAAAAAATGTTTTTGTCAATAGAAAATGGTAATAACAATAATAATTTTATCACACATTTAGACTCACACACTGGAGGAGAGAAAAAACGGAGTCTCGATAGATTAGTCTGAACTGAATCATTACGTTATATTGACACCGGACACATAAACTATTTAGCACATTCCAGATCTAGAACCCATACTAGGTTAGTGTGGGTGTATGGTGTATATAACGTGGTCTAGATAAACCAGATATGCCCAACAATACCAATGTAAAAAAACACCATTAATAACTTAAGAAAAATGTTGTTGTGGCTTTTACAAGAAGTATGCACTTCCTTAGTTCATGAACATTCAGCAAGAAAAGAACTTTAGAACGGGACTGAACAAACTAAGTAACAATAGTTCAAAAATATTTTTTTTAATCTGCATGTGTTATACCTTTGGTTAAAACAATCTTTCTTTGATTTATTGGCAGTGCATGTTTGTTAGGAAAGCACAGAAGACGTTTAAATTATTTAAATTTAGTTTTAGTACATGTAGTTAAAAAATCATAATTTGAAAACAAAAACTTAGTTGTAAATAAATATACAACATGATGTGTTAAAACTGTACACTCTTTCAAAGGGATATTTTGAAAAAAAGTTATTTTTTGTTCAATTTTCAAAAAATGGAAGAGAAGATCAATAAATGTGGCTGTATTATATTGCTAGACGTATTTTTGCGTTTCATAATGCGTTAATGTTGGCTTTCAGCATTGTGTTTTTAATTCTTTAGCAGTGGTAATCACAATGCGACACAGTTTTAAGAGCTGTTGCCTGAGTGAGACAAAATCGTAGGTAGCAAACCAGAGAAGTTATTAATTTTCTCACCACTAGTTTGGCAGAGCGCGTGCAGTCAATAAATCAAGGCTCCAGGAATGTTTAGTAATGATTTCTGTAGGACTAATTACTTAAGTCATTGATAAGACATTGAATTCTTACGTTTAATGACGAGTCCTTCCCTTGCATATGTACACCATGCTGTTAGGTTTGTGATCGTTGGCACTGATACTCTTTGCTTCACTTGTTGTTTTTGTTTTTCCTGTCTTGTTTTTGTTTTTACCGTCTTGTTTTTCTCTTGAGTTTTTTGTACTCTTGAAGTCGGCTTGATGCGGCATGCGTTGTTGTCAATTTGGCTGCCTTGCATCAGCACAGCGGGAGCACAGGAACAAAAGTTTATGCACAAATATTATACCATCTATGGTAGAGTTCTATGCATGTTAGGCTAATTTAGAGGGAAAATAGTTGGCTCAGAGGTAAAGCGCACGAATTATGTTCGGAGAGTCCTTTGTTCGAACGCAGATTGAAGTGCCTTGTTCCATACTGATTGTCTGGTGTGAAATCCTGTTCTCGTCTCTCTATCTCTACAGTACTTAAAACTGGACATTAAAACGCGATGTAACCTAGTTTCTGACCAGGGTGTTAAAAAAAAAGAACTTACAAACACGGATGTCTATTGGGGAGCTCTCCGGATTGATCACACGATTGAGGAAATTTAATTGTCCAATTTTGTTCCCTACTGGTCATTTTGGTGTGAGTTTTATGTGAGTGACCAGAACAGAAGTCCTGGTATCCTTGCTGGATTAGTTGTGGCAACATAATTATAAATACCCATCATAGAATTATTTGCTGGCGTTGGGCGCTAAGAACTAACATTTAAATAACCTTTCAGATTTCAGTAAATTTGTCAGCAGGTTGAAAGACTAGGCGAAATTAAAATTAAACGTAATGTTTTTACAGTGCGTGAATAGTAACTAAGGTCTACATGTAGTAAAAGCAATTGTAGCGCTCAACATAGCTTCAGTCTCACAATAATTTTTGTTACACGTCTTTTCATGAACTTTTGTTCTGCTAGTCACTGCAAAAACTTCGAGAATCCTGAATGGTTTAAACTCATTATCCCTGCATGCGTCTACTTATAGGTAGTGAAATTTAGTTACAATATATAAAACATTTTTTTCCGATTTGCATCTTTGTAAGAAAGTATATCGCATGCTTGTCATTACATATCATACTATACAAAGCTCGCTATCGAATTAACATTGCGAACGTGTTGTGACAAAAATGTTATGTTATTGTGGGAGAAATTGGTGGAAACAATCGGAAAGTCTTGGACCCCATCTGATTACACCTGATTATCAAATTGAAACAGGTTATGAAAGGAATACCTGCTATAAATATTTCAATTTGTTCAAATTAACGCAAAAAAGAAAAACAACAATCACATATGGTTGTTGTTGTTGTTGTTCTTATTGTTGTTGTTGTTGTTGTTGTTGTTGTTGTTGTTGTTGTTGTTGTTGTTGTTGTTGTTGTTGTTGTTGTTGTTGTTGTTGTTGTTGTTGTTGTTGTTGGTGTTGTTGTTATTGTTATTGTTGTTTTTGTTGTGGTGGTTGTTGTTGGGTTTTTTTTCTCTTCTTCTTGTTAATGTTGTTCTTGTTCTTGTTGTTTTTCAGAAGATTTGTTTCCATGCTCATAGATGTACATGTCCGGATCCTAGACACACTCAAGTCAATCTACCAGCAGCACAGAGGCATTGAGCCCTGTGAGACATGACAGCTTGACCTTGGCTGGTAACACAGACCAGGCGGCTAGATTTCCCCTGCGCCAGATGGAAAAAGATTCTTTGTATAGCCGTATAGGATAAGGTCTGTGTGGTTTTCGATCCATTCGTCATTTTTATGAGTTACGGATCAACACTAATCGCAGCAATTGTTTTACTTTAGCGCTTCCTTGCTATGGGATCAGCAATCACTTGATGCGCCATTATTGAGAATGAGTTTGTTTATTGTCCAAATATGGCGCTGGGTCCCCTGTGCCAGATGGAAAAAGATTCTTTGTATAGCCGTATAGGATCCCTCTGGGAACCAGGGAGACGGAGACGTTAAACCCACAGAGAGATTGAGGGGAGAGAGAGTGAGATAAATAGATGAGAGAGAGAGAGAGAGTGAGATAAATAGATGAGAGAGAGAGAGAGTGTGTGTGTTTGTGTGTGTGTCTGATTTTGCTCGCTCCTGTCTATCAATGAAAATGGTCTACGCTTCTGAGTTGTTGTTTTTTCAACTTTAACCACGATTTAGGTGATGAAATAGCTTGGCGAAAAAGTGTCGCCGTGTTAAATAGGTCCAGTTTTGTTCGATCATGTCTTGTATTAAACTGTTTTGTAAAATAATGTTAGAAATAAGTTTCCAATAATAGTTCCATTTCTACTTTATTCAAGTTTTAAGTTTTTCATCCAAATTTTTATTTTCAAAAAGAAGGCGGTCCATTGTATACTGTTTAAACTTGTATAGAGTGCAAATTTTGAAATATTAAATATTTTACATCAGCTAAGAAATAGGAAAATAGCAATGGTAAATCACGGAGTACGTAGCGATCGATAGTTTACGCAGACGCGATAAAAAGACACATTATGATAACGATTTAAACGTCGGAATATCTAGGAGTGTCAAGGGGCAATGATGCTTCGATCATTTTCAATTTTTAAAAAAAACTTTTTACCCACTGCGGAGTAACCTAAACAGCCATATACGAAGACTTCTTAGGTTCGAACCATTTTACCGATTGCAGTTATAGTTCTAAATAATTTTTACCTTTAATCATCTAAGTGGCCTGCTTCTTTTAAAATCCTATTCTAAATCATATAACTGATACATTTTGCGCAAGCATTGACAGTGTGTATCGGGCAGTAGAGTGGAACCAACAATCATTTCTTCCAGTGAGACCAGCCATTGGGGTCGCCAAAGCAGCGGCACCGCCAGACATGAACCGTCACGCCTCTGGTATACTGGACACTCCACTGACCGCTTGCACTGGCTCGTGTTACGACCATATTGACCAGAGGCTGACTGTAGGTTAGCATCCTCCTTATTTGCTTAATGTCTCCTGAGTATTAAGTTCCTACTCATTGACCCCGGGTCCCTATAGTGGGCTAGCCCGGACTTGGCCGGTCACAGTTTAATATTATACCGAAAATAACTCAAATCACTGTGGGATAAAACGATATTGGGTGCGGTGGCTGTAATCAAGATAAAATCTGATCCATGGTTTGTATGGATTTTTGTTTGTTCTTTTTTTTGGTTGTTAATTTTTTCGGGTAATTCAAAATCATTGGGAACAAATTACTTCCTGATAGCTTCAAGTAGCAATAGATTTTTTAATACCACTAGAGTGCAAATGTTGTTGAAATAATTGGTATAACCATAAATCTAAGAATTGTTGTCCCAGTTCATTAGTGGTTAATTGTATGATCAGCTTCTGTTGCGTTTATTTATTTCAATAGAAGAAAGTTTTTGTTGTCTTCATCAGTTTATATTTTATTTTGAAAAAAGCAACAACAACAAAACAATGTGAATTCATCCACAAAAAATGGACGCACAATAAGTTAATTGTGTTTTGTTTCAGTCTTTTGTTTTTGTTTCTTTCGTTGAATAGAATGGAAGATATATTACGTTAGAGAATGAGGTGGCTATGCAAAACAAAAAACGCAACAAAGACACTCATAGACAGACTAAAAGACTTCATCATAATTAGTAAAAGAACGTAGAAATCATTCCTTTGAACCGGTGGGGCCCATTCAAACTTGTTTTAATCACAAGCCAACAAATTAATGTATATACTCTGAAAGATGAAAAGAACATCAAAGTTTCATAAACATGTTAGCTTTTTCTGTTTAACCACTGTATTTATATCTGCAAGTTTGTACAGCTTTCAAATGATTACATTACAGTCGATATTGGCCTAAAAATTATATTTTGTTGTTTTCCCAGCGACCATCCAAAAATCTTGGTGTTCTGTCGAACACGTGTGTAAAGTAGGAAAAACAGCATACTCGTGGTTTTTATTGTCAGCAAAAGAATTCAATGATCTCAATTGTATTCAACTTCACAAGAATAGAATCATCCGTATAGTATTTAGGAAAATAAAGGCATGTTTGTTGCTTTTAGCTTTAGATCTTTTGAAATTTCTCTTAACATGAATAAGCCCTTTGGTTTCATGAACGTTTTTGTTTGTGCTATTCTTGTATCTATTTCTTTGGTGGTTTTGCCATCACGTGTTGTCTTTGTCCGAAATACTTGAAATGCTAAACTTGTCAGTGGTTTTCAGTCAATTAAAATTTTGACTTTGCCATCTTTTGGTTTACTAATGACAATTGCTTACGTTCATGTCAAGCGCTTATTTTTACTACTACTATTTACAACAGCAAAAATTTTCTGAACGCCTTCCTTGTTGTTTGCTATCAGGCTGGTGTCGGCGACGTAGCGTATATTGTTTATATTTGTTACATTAATATCCATTTCTCTCATGTCATTTGATTCCCGGAATATGTACTCTGTGTATATATTGAAGAGATACGGGGGATAGCACACATACTTATATAAATATATATTCTTTCTTTTGCTCTCAGTTTCCATGTTCTCCACTTTTTATTTTTCAGTTTGTCCTTGTCAATCTATCTATCTATCTATCTATCTATCTATCTATCTATCTATCTATCTATCTATCTATCTATCTATCTATCTATCTATCTATCTATCTATCTATCTATCTATCTATCTATCTATCTATCTATCTATCAGTCTGTCTCTGTGTCTGTCTCTATCTCTGTCTATGCCTCTCTCTTTTCGCGTCTCTTCTCTTCTCCTCTCTTATTTGATAAAGAGGATAAATGGCAAGAAAGTTAGTGTTTTCCTGGGGTATTTTAAATGTTTAATAAAAGTAAAAAAATGGCGGTGGTAATTTGAGCTAGCATGTTTATTTCTCTCTTTTTTTTTTTAATTTAAAAAAACGAACAATATTTTTTAGTTTCATTTAAAATGTGTTTGTGTTTCTGTTAACAATTATTCCTATCTCAAATTTAATTTTTATAGTTATCACCTAGCTAGTTAATGTTGTTGTGTTTTTCTGTTATGAAGTCTTTTTAAACATTTTATTAGTATATGGCTCGGGTAGGTTGAAAAACGCATAAGGCTGATCAGTGCCCAGTGCCATCAAAGTTTTCGACATAGCCACCCTGTCCAATATTAAGCCCAAATATCTTAGCTTTAGCGCGAATTTTAAGCAACACAAATAATGCAATTGTTTTATATTGTCGACAGATATAAAAGACTATCAAAATACATTAATATTTCGCCATATGATTTATATTATGATTCATGCGCGCCACTATTAAAAATACAAACCCGCCTCTGACTTCTTAAACATAAACTACTGAAACTTTAGAGAATTATTTCTCTATTGAATGATTTTCTCATCGTGACCACGTTTATAGTGGACAGACTTGATTTCAGGATTTCTGTTTAAACTTTTTTGTCAAAACAAACTGGATTCAATTGTTTTCCCGTTCCCTCTAATACAGAAGGAGGAAGATCCAGTGGCTGGAAGGGCCCCAACTTCCTCTACAAGGTTATGTCATCAGACAAAGTACTGAAATAGCTGACTCTATCGATCGTGAAAAAAAAATTAACATCTTGGTTTCTACTATTAAAAAGTGCATGGTTTATCCATATTTAACAAAACTAATGCTATATAATTTTGTCAAGCAAATAGATGTAAAACGTGTACATCTGTTATTATTTCCCAGTAGCGTGGTCAGCGGGACGGTGCAGGGTGAGAACGTATGCAGGCCACTGGGTCAGACTATGAACGTCATGGATAATGGGCCAGTCGCTAAGGTTCAGGGCTTAAGCCCCAAAGCAGTTTAATGGTTCACTTTTTAGGCACTCATGTACATAGGTTAGATAAGGAAACGGCCATCTTACGGTGCTACCAGAGAGGGTGTTATTGTGAGAGCTTTCTCCAGGAGATTTGCGTATATGGGTTAGGATAATTAAGGCGGTTCCTTCCTTCTTTAAACCTTAGTAAAAACTCAGTCTGAACATTACTCAACCGCCTTAATTTCAAGAAAGAAATAGAGTGAGCACGCGTCACGCTAGCTCCCCGTATCAATAACATTGTGAGCTCTTTTTGTGAGACGTCTCACTATAATCTATTGTCTCTGTATGTGTGGGAACAAAAAGTTGGGGCTGAAGGAAGGTGAAGCCCCAATCCAATGAAAAGCCTCCTATTATTACTAACAGTTGTACAGGAGCGCCATGATGTTTGAAACGATGGCTTGTAGTAGTATTGTAAAAATACCCCAATCAATTACATGCGCAATATAAGTCAATAGCAGAAACAGAGCGATCTCACAGTGCTCGAGCCGTCCGTGATAGAATTGAAGGATTGTCGGAGCTGACAGTTTGTTATAATAATTATTATGATCTATCAAGTTATAGTCGAAATTCGAGTTCACATTCTTTGCAAATTCGTGTAACTAATAGTTACACTACAAAGAGAATTGCATAATATATGAAATAATTAGAGCAATAAGTGCTCACCTCAACCGAGAACAGGTTGGGGCTGAAGCCGCCCAAGCCAGACGACACGCCTGATACCAAAACATCTGTACTCATTATTAACGAATATTCTCTCTGTCTTGCTCTTAATGCATGAATTGGTTATGCCCTCTCTTCTTTCAGTCTCGATTTATTTAGTTGGTTTGAAACCTGTTCAACACACACACACACACACACACACACCCAAGTCTATTCCCAATAATCGGGTCAGAATTCACAAACACACACACACACACACACAGGGATCAGACTGGAGAATCTCACAGATTTTATTTCTTTTTCTTGGACCTAAAAGCTCCCCCCCCCCAACCCCGCCCCCACGCAGTCCCACTCCCTCTCTGTGTGGTGAGTTACCATCTTTACAATGAGGCCGCCAGATTTTCACTACAGGAGGAACGTCAACAAACATCTCACACCTCTCGAGATCTGGCCAGGCCGGAGATTCTGGGAACCTTCCAACTCACCCATACAACACCCAGGAGTCTCAGTCCTTAGAAACGGCCAAACGCCTGGAGTCTAAAGTATATAAGACACAAATGTTAATTTCACGGTACACTTTTTGTAAGTGAAGAATCTTATTTAACCACATGAGCATAAAAGGTTGAAACGAAAAGATAAGTTCAAGTTATACACTTGCAAGTCATGGTACCGACATTCGACATTAAATTCATGCTGTTGTTTTTTTTATGTGTTGATTTTTACTACGGGTTTAGACTATTACTTCAATATCTACGGATTTAAAATCCGGTAAAAATAATAGCTGCGGTTGGAGGCAGCTATATTGTAGATCTGATCTCTTCGTTCTGTTTTATATCGGTTTAGCACAACATAGCCATTGTTGTCAATAGTTGAGGCTTTCCTACCACTCTTTCACTATATAAACTGTGCCTAATTTTCTACTGATTGTTACTTCATCGACATTGAAGAAAAGGCAAAATAAAAACAATTGACGCCAAATTGTAATGATGCATTGAACCATGTACGCCCATAAAACTGAGGAAAGAAATAAGGTACACTTGGGTTAATATCTTTCTCAACACTCTTACCTTCTGCACTTACCTTAAATTTAACTTACTTTTCTCCACGCAAGATGCTTACGAACAAAGTACTTGAATAATTTAGAAAGAAAAACTCTCAAGGGTCTTGTTTTATTGCCCATTTTTTGTAGGTTTTTTGTATTGGACGGTCTATATTGAATTTCAGCCACAGAGCTTTTGTATCGGTAAATCAAAACCATCGCCAATCTGATACAACAATGGTAATCATTTCCTTACTTTATAACTAAATAACATCTTATAGATCTCGTTCCTGGGAAAGTGAGTTCAGTCTTTCAGTTAACTTGTGTACTTATGCAATATATAACATCGATCAAATTGAATTCCTGCTGGAACAGAATAGGGGAAGGAGAGGAACGTGGGGAGAATTAAAAAAAAAAAACAGAGAGATATAAAGAAAGAGGGAAAGCGAGTTTAATAAACACCTTATTTGAGAGAAGGAGGAAAGGGAAGAGAAGTTTATCGCTTTTAAAACACTTATCTAAAATAAGAACAAGAAACAGCACATCGATTTTTAAAAACAATTCAAATGTGGACGCTCAGAAACATAACTATGGCTGTATGAAAAAAAGAGTCGTACTATTGGTCTCAAAGCGGCCTACCCTCCTTGTGGTGTACAATTTTCAACAACTTGTTAAGATAGAAGTTAAAGAAAATCCGCACACATTGTACCTGGACTAGAGATCGAATACTGCAGCTTCTAATATTCCGATCTCAGTCCTCGCCTTCTTCTGTTGTTAGAAAGCGGTGAATTGTTGCACATCAACCCAATGTTGCCAATACTAAGATAACGGAGTTTTGGTTATTTTCCCTTTGGTTTTTTAAATTATGGCTTGTGAAAAGATTTATACAATCTATGTATACGAACTAACACGATTAGTTTTTGTTATATCAAGAAACCTTTTGTTTAGTTAACCAAACCATTTCTTTCATTATAAGCAAAAGAGTGCATTTTTCAAATAAAAGTTCCTGACGGTTCTTTCTTTGCTCTTAATTATTTTGTCATATTTTATGTTGTTGTTTTTGTTGTTGTTGTTGTTGTTGTTGTTGTTGTTGTTGTTGTTGTTGTTGTTGTTGTATATTTATATATCAATTAAGACTCAGCTATTCAAGCTCTCTAACCAAAGCCTAGACCCTGTGCATTGCAGAGAAGGGCGGACAAACACAGCAGGCCTTGCATGATTTCTGTGTGGATAGGCTACAGCAGGAAATCAATTATTCCACCAAAGTGGAGCAGCCATCAATGATTGGCCCACACTGCGAGTGGTTCGCCGCAATTATTTCCGCGTCTTGCTGAGTTACGGACCTTGTCGCAGCCAAATCATGGGCAGCTAATCAAAGCGGACGTCACCCCTGGTGGGAAGAAGCTTTGTAGGCGTGGCTCACCGACAGCAATCAGGCTGGATTCTTCTTTGGCATGTAAAAGACGGAAAAGCATGGAGTCAGGTTTATTTAAAATGTATCGGTTTAACACAGGGTCGCAATAACTGCATGCATTGAGCTCAGATAAAGCTGAATACACTGTACATCCATTAGGAATTATTGTGGATCAATGGTGTAAGGAGCGTCGGTAGCTCAGTCAACATAGCTATGGTACGAGAAGCAAAATGTTCGTGGGTCGAACCTCACCCGTTGCCCCGTCTCTGAATAAAACTCTTTGCAGAACCTAGGGACGGAAAAACTAAATACTTAAAGTATTGAAACAGGGGCAACAACTTATAAGTTTAAAGTATTTAAACAGGGGCAACAACTTTAAAGTTTTTAACAGGGGCAACAACTTTAATGTATTTTAACAGGGGCAACATTTTAAAGTATTTAAACAGGGGCGACAACTTTAAAGTATTCAAACAGGGGCGACAACTTTAAAGTATTTAAATAGGGGCGACCTGGCGCAAGTGGTAAAGCGTTGGTCTCTCGCCCGTTCCCAAATCACGATCGGACAAAGGATAAAGATACATTTTTCCGATTTCGTCCTGCTGAGACAGCAGTTTTGGTGTCCCTGCACTGTCTCTGTGTGGCAACAAATCAAATTTTAAGTTGTTAGTCTTAAGACCCGCCCACAATATAGCCTTTCTGCTGAGTTTGGACAAACACGTTAGTCTAAAAACCTATACACATGATTACATTATATCTTTGAAACATATTCTTCAATATAAACCAGAAGCGTTTCTTGTTTAATTTTTTTTAGAGTATGTGTAACGTTCAATTACATCAAAATGAATTTCTACAGAATAAGCAGCAAAAAAGTATAGCAATTGTAAAGTTAAAATAAATAGTTTATCGTAGCTTTTTGTCCAAGATGATTAAAGTGTGTGCGTGTCCCGTTCTGGTCTCTTGGTATTAATATGTTACGTTTTTTTCAGATTACAACCACAAGGTGTCCAATAGAATTCTTAGTAATTGCTGAGCTGAAGTCCAAGCAGTTTGCCTTTCCATTTAACCTTCATAGGTCTAAGGTTGCTGAAGCGCTTTGTTGGAAGCCATGAGTCATGTCCATAAACTTGAAACGCTAGAGTGCTATTCAGCATTTAAAAAGTTTTAAAAAGTTAATATTCTCTTTTAAAAACAAGAATGAGTGGCACCGGTTAGGATGAGTCGCTAACGTGTCTGCGACCGCTCTTGCTAACGTCACTATAACACTGCTTTACGCTGTTGCCTATCTTCCCCAGACCGCTGTTCACAGAAGCGCCATTTATTGACTACTTTTGTAGACGACGTCCATTTAATCGGAATATAAGGAAGCAGTGACTGAAAGGTTAACTAAAACCTAAATCAGAGCTCTTGACCTTCAAAGTTACACAAATCTTGAAGAATTTATGTTCACTCTAAATATCAATCAATTATCTGGGAGAGAAAAAGCTCTTTGAGTATAACGTACCATTTTAAATGTTTTTGTTTAATTTTCTGATTAAAAAGACACTTCAGTTAGACATAAGATAAAAGAATTATAACCGTACAAAAAGGCTATCGTGTTGTTTTTATCCTATTGTTCGGTTCATACTTGTTTTAATTCTCTATGATTGTTGTCTCATTTTTAAAACGCATTACACACAAAAATGCTTAGACTACCTTTAGAATTATCTTTTACTTAAAAATTGAATACATACACCGTTTCTCAGATTCATTACGGCTATAGATTTTAATACAATAGATTAAACAGAATCATTATTCATAGGGAAACTTGACAATATTACATCTTTTGTGTATAGGATACGTTGTATATTGGTAATTTTATAAATAAAAGACAGGAAGGCTATTAACCGAATTCATTTACTCAATAGGCGTTTTGATTACATCAAACCATTATCTACGTCGTTGAATTTCTAATTATTTCTTGATTGTTCCTTGTTAAAGAATCAAACTTCAGCAATTGTTTTCTTTTGAATAACATCAGCAACAGTAGTTTTCTCTGAATTTGATAGATTATTTGAATATACTGAAGGAGGAGCACACTTGTTTTACATTAACAAAAGATGTTGTTTCATTTAAAAAAATCATGAGCTAGTTCTTGGAATGCACTTAAGCACTGAGTCGGTCCTTGTTGAGACCTTGAGGGATTTAATGGCCACTTATGTTCGTAGAATTTTTAATTAAAGTGTTTAGTCCTTGAACTTCAGTTTGCGCCGATGAAAAAACAAACCTTTCTCATGTTGCCAACGAGTGATTGCTATTGCAAACCCCAGTGAAGCAGGGTAGAGTTTCTCATGCGTGTACTACCACGACTGCTACAACTACTACAATTACTACTACTTTTGCCTGCAATTGCTACTACTTTTACTATTACTGATACTTTTGCCTGCAATTGCTACTACTTTTACTATTACTACTATTACTA
>RQTK01000143.1:590708-608323 GCA_003991915.1 Elysia chlorotica
TCTCTCTCTCTCTCTCTCTCTCTCTCTCTCTCTCTCTCTCTCTCTCTCTCTCTCTCTCTCTCTCTCTCTCTCTCTCTCTCTCTCTCTCTCTCTCTCTCTCTCTCTCTCTCTCTCTCTCTCTATCTCTCTATCTATCTATCTATCTATCTATCTATCTATCTACCTATCTATATATCTATCTCTCTCTTTTTTCCCTCCCTGCTTCATATAGCATCGCGTTAATCACAAAAATTCAACAACGTGAATTTGGATCAGTGGCTCTTGCAAGGAACATCATTGTTTCTTAGCAGGCAATTCGTAGTCCCGCCCTAATGGCTTAGATCATTAGCATTTAGCAGCACGCATAATGATGACAACAGAAGATTGCAGTCGCTATTAGTTTCTCAAGATGTGCATCAACCCACAGAACACATTTGGAAAAACCACTAGGTTAATGCCTCTTCCTCTATCTTTCTAATTTCCCATCTCGCTCATTCTTTCCCATTGTTTTTTTTTACTTTTTATTCTTCCATTTGCTTTCTGCTTTCCTGCATCTCTTCCTCTCTCTCCCTCTTTCTCTCTCTCTCTCTCTCTCTCTCTCTCTCTATCTTTTCCTATATATATATCTTTCACAGTAGATCTCTCTCTCTCTCTCTCTCTCTCTCTCTCTCTCTCTCTCTCTCTCTCTATTTCCGTAAATTTATCTGTAATTCTCTTTCTATTATCTACCTATTCTGTCGCTATCCATCGCTAACTTTATCAGTTCTCTAAAATATATATTAAGGAATCTGCCTAAAAAGAAACACAATTGCTAACTTATTTGAAAATCGGTTCAGTATCATCATCATCATCATCATCATCATCATCATCATCATCATCATCATCATCATCATCATCATCATCATCATCATCATCATCATCATCATCATCATATTCATCATATTCACTATCATTGTTAATAAGTTTTGAATATTTTTCCGTCATAATATGGGGTTGTATGTAGATCTTCGGTGATTGCAATGGGTTGTTCAGATGAACATCTATTCTGGGTGGGGATTGTTTTCAAGAGACTGGTGCAACGTTGATTTTTTTACGAGTAACTTGTTTGAGCACCATTATTTATTAACCTTTTTATTTTTGTAATACTATTTCAAATATCACCCCTTACACACCTAGGTTACGGTTCAAACGCATATTTTTTCCACTGCGTTAAAAAATCGGCAACCAGATACGGGATAAGAATTTAACAAAAGACCACGTGATGTCATTGAATCGGGATAAAAGATTTCTTTCTTGTTGCTTGTAGAATAAAACTTCATAATTATGTAGGCAACGGCTACCTTTTATCGTTCAGTTTCTCTATTTTAAAACGCTTTAAGCCGATTAAATTTTCATTTTATGCGTCTGTCTGTTCCAAATTGAATTTCTAGTGACATCAACAGTCGAGTGTTTGGAGTAGCTAGTACAAGGTTATTTCCTTGTAAGCTAGTCTGTGCGTGCGATTGCTGGTCTGAATAGTACTGTTGTTTTTAATGTTAGTGAATTTTAGGTAGAACCAGTCGGTTGCAACAAACTGTTTGAGTCTGAGTGACCCTACATTGTGGTCGGTATTGTTTCTTGATGGTTTGGTTTGTTCGACAATAAAGATGGTTTATTTCCTCGAGGAAACTTCAGAGCACAGTCCATTACTTTTCTGAAAAGTATTGTTATTTTTATGTCTCGTTTCTAGTAACTGTATGGGTTAAGGATGGACAACCTCACACTCTTTGATCATGGCTGTAAATATTGGTCTGCCTAGTTTTCCTACCTTGTAGTTCTTAAAGCCAAAATAATTATGTGGTTTTGGTTGTGTCCGTTCTCACCATTTCTTTAGGGATCGCATTATAATAACAAAATTCTTCTATGTTATTAACCTACTGTCTTTACACATATCCCTGACCAGCAGAATATTTCGCTTGATACATTTCTTTATAAAAAGAACGTTGCCTTTAAAGGTAATATACTTGTTTTGATTAAATAATATGTTCATTTATTAAATTGTCCATACAGGGATTCGTGTGTGCGGTGTGTCGAGTTCAAACTTCTACAGTATTTTGCTGCTTTTATAAAGTGTATCTCTTTCATGTTGTATAAGGGCACATTTGATTGAAACACTAATGGTTCCTCGGGTTCTTTCAAAATTACATTTAATATTAAGTCCAAATTTCCTCCTTCTCTGGTATTAATTTTTCTGCTCATTAAGTCTTTACGATCTTATAGACACACAAAAACATTTACAGAGAAAACGATAAAAAAATATAAAGATGATCAATTTTGAATTGGAAAAATCAAATCGTTCCTGAGAGGCCAAAGATAGACCGCTTTTATAGACCTTTAAATGTCTGATAAGAAAAATCTTAAAATCTTCTGCTCTAACAATTTGGAAATGATTCGTGACGGTTTGTTGTGTAAGCCATTACCCTTGGTAATTATAATCGACCAGCGAGCTGTCAGAAGCTATAGACACTCGATAGAGAGACGCGACCTCACATAAATATTTGCTGCGGGAAGCGGGAAAATCTATAGACAGTTAATATTTCTACACCCCCTCTCAGCTTTGGTGTTGGAAAAAATAAAATTGTTTGCCCCTCTAACGGTGTACTATTAAAGGCACACTTTATCGCGATTGGTGGCTATGCTAGAGGGGTGGTTGGATCGCCGTTTCAGACCTCACGGAAAAATCCTGATCGGTATGAAATAATAATATAATAATAAAGCAAGGGCTTATAGCTGCCGACTGCTTCTTTTATACATATTTTTGATAACTATAGACGTTTATATCAATAGTGAAAAATAAACCTTTTCCATTGAGTAAAACATTTTCAAGATAATTTTTATGTAGAAAATAAAAAGCTCAAAATGAATTTTGTGTAAAAACGTGATATTACTCTATATACATTTTTATTTTGGCCCAGAAACACTGATGCATGTTTAGTTAGAAAAACACCGCAAAACCGTCAAACATGTCATGTCCTATGTTTCCGGAGAATCTGAAATCCGCAAACTTGTCCACTTAAAAGGCACTCCTAACCCTCAGCCAAACGATCTAACGTGACTTAAAAAGTCTGACCATCACGGTTCTCACTTTGACTTCACTCAGACAGAACAGCCCAATAATCATGTACATGATTTCTCGCGCATATCACAGCAGGACTATCGATGATAGCATTCACTGTATTTTACCTATAGCACTATCGATGGTAGCATTCACTGTACTCTACCTATAGCACATTAAGCTCTTTCATACGGTCTCGTATTATGTGCATGTTTGACGACTTTTAAAAAAAATTAAGCATCAAAATTAATGACGCTTTTAAAGTTATCCAAACAAAAGAATTTAAACAATTGGCGGTAATTTGGATCAAAGTGCGAACTAAGTTACTCACAGGCTTAGGTCTACCTTTCTTACATATTTTGTTTTTGTTTTGTTTGTTGTTGTTTTTTTGCTTGTCTTAAGTAGACTAACAAAAAAAGAAACTTTGAATTACTATAATTTCAAGTACAATATTAATAATATTCAAACTCCTTAAGCGGTACAAAGAAATGTGAATAAGAATTACGCGATCTGGTACTGTATAAAAATATAATATCTTTTCTGGGCACCTGAACTCTAGAAAAACGGGCGTGGATGAGGGAGGAGCGTGTAATCTCCAGGGCTACAGCCACAGAAACAGCCGGCGCCTACCGCCTAGTGGCGAGACATCGATGGTCTATGTGATAACGGCCGCCTCAGCACAAACTGGTCCTGGTTCAGCCACGATCGCTTAGAACGAAAAGAAAATGCCATGGATAACTTTTTGTTCAGTTTGTTATTCTTGACATTAATGACATGTATCTATCAGAAGCAGCATATAGCGAAAAATCAAGTGTAAAAACAATGAAATAAACAAGCATGATGTGTTCATTGTTTAAAATTGAAGTATCGAACAAAGCTTGTGAGATTTTAGCGATTTTCACCATGTCTACAACAGCATTAATACATGATTGAATCGGATTTACATTGAAATTGCAAAATGCTTTTCCCAAGAATAATGAATTGTACTAATTTCAATATTCATACGCTATGATAAATATTCTCCTTGTGTGTGTGTGTTGTTGTTGTTGTTGTTGTTGTTGTTGTTGTTGTTGTTGTTGTTGTTGTCTGTGTGAATTTCATTACTCACCGAACCTCAGGTAGCCCAGTCACCAATGGAGCTTTTATCCATTGGGTTTTCTTTAATTCATTCATCTTACACGTGACCTTAAAATGAAATGGAAAGACCTCTCTTTAATTTTTACTCATCTTATTAGCTTGTTTAGACTTAAAAAATCATCCTTGTCATAATTAATTATCTGCAGCTTTTAGATGTTTACGCCCGCGTATTTCTCCAGCCACAAGGATTTAATATATCTGTTCATAATTATTATGAAGACCCCTTAAATTATTGGATGTGGTGAAATAATAACTCCATAAGTAGTTATTCATACGTTGTTTATTAGGCCCATTTACTGGACCCTGGGCGACTTTTCCAAATCATACTCATAGTAGTACTAGTAGTAGTAGTAGTAGTAAAATAGCAATGATCACATATCAAAGTCTAAAAGGTCCATTTTTTCATCTTACTTGAAAGACCTTTTACATATCTAACAGCATGAAAGACAACTGCGAAAAAAAATCACTTTAATGCAAACCCAAAGTCCACTTAAAAACATATGGTGAGCGATCTTTTAAATTTGCAGGTCCTGACATTTGGAATAGTCTGCCACAGTCTGTTTTAGCGTCCGACAGTTTGCAATCTTTTAAAAGTAGAGTTAAAACTTTCTTTTTTACATCTTTCATTGACTCCTTGTAGTTAATATGATTATGGTATATTCTGTGCAATATTTTTACTCCACCATTTATTTACAAGTCCTTTGTCTTTTTAATCTGAGTATTTACACATGCTACCTCCTTTATTTTACAAATTATTTAATCATAAATTTATTTTAACCTAAAACTGAGAAATGTATGCTGGTGCTTGTAATGTGTCATCTACTTTCTCCATGATCATTTATTTGATTGTAGTAACTTTATAATTCGACTTAATGTTTTTGTATTATACCGCTTTTATTATAATATGAGAAATGTATTAGGATTCTGTGTATCCTGTAAATTACACCATAGTTTTAGCAATATGTATTTTATTGATTGCTTGATTTAAACAAATGTAAAGCGCTTTGAGCAACACTATGGGAAAGCTGCTATATAAATGCACTTTATTATTATTTCTATTATAATGTCTACGTTTTATTGGAACAGCCATTCCTTATGAATGACCATTATTCCCATTATTAGTAGTATTATTAGCATTATTATCATCATCATCATCATCATCATCATCCTCATCATCATCATTATCATCATCATCTCTATCGTTCTTAATAAGTTTTGAATATTTTTTGGTCAAAATATGGGGTTGTATGTAGATCTTCGGTGATTGCAATGGTTTGTTATGTTGAACTTCTATTCTGGGCGGGGATTGTTTTCAATGAACTGGTGCAACGTTGGTTTTTTAAACTATGTTTATTTATCCTTTTTCATCATCATCGTGATCACTACCATCATCATTACCACCATCATCACCGTCATCATCATCATCATCATCATCTGTGAGCGCAGATGCTTTCCGAACTACCTGCAACTAGACTGCCATTAGTTACGTTCTGAACTGCGGGTCCAGGACTCCTAGTGGTGGAGAATGTTGCTCGCCTTCCTGGTTTACCTTTTGATTAGGTACAGATTTTGTGACTTTCTTGTATCGTAATCTAGTTTTCATGCTGTATAATACAATATCTCTCTCTCCCTCTCTGTTTCTCTCTCTGTCTCTTTTTCTCTCTCTCTCTCTCTCTCTCTCTCTCTCTCTCTCTCTCTCTCTCTCTCTCTCTCTCTCTCTCTCTCTCTCTCTCTCTCTCTCTCTCACTCGCTCGCTCGCTCTCTGTTCTGTTGTGTTATCTCCTGAAACAAAGGCCAAGATCCAAGAGATGCGTATCTGCTACAAGGTTACAGGTCTACAGACACAGAACATTCAGACGTCCATCGCCCATTGACTTGATATAGCGGCCGTTTCTGTTATTGGGGATTCCCGCAGCACGAGCTCGCACCACTGTAGCCTGGATCACATAAAACAAAAGAAAATGCCACGGGTAAAATGTTTGTTTTGTTTGTAAACATTTACCCGCAGTGAGTGTAAAATATGATGAAAAAGCGAAAAGTAAAAACAATGGGAATAAAAAAGCAAGCAAGCTAGATCTATATCGAGTGTTTAAACTTGCAAGATGCTTGCGATAGCAGTTTTTCACCGTGTGTATTATTTTAGCGTTTTAACTAGTTAATTATGATTTACACAGAAAGCAGTGAGCTAGCGCGGGGATTGCAGCCTCCGTTTACGATGTAGGGGGTTGGGGTTCGAAACCCGCACTTGGAACCGCGTTTTTCCTGGTGATTAGGTCCAGGGTCAGTAAGTATACTGTGATCTGTCATAAGTCACAGATATCCCGCTCCGGGGTCTCGTCCGCATGTAGTCTAGTTTCTGGCGCCGGACATTAAGTAACCAACTCTCACCTTCTACGCAGAAACTGTCCACAGATTTCCCGACTAAGAAACGGATGTTACCTTAACTTTGCATCTACTACAATGAAGGTTGTTTAGATCTTTTTATTCTTTTCGTTATTTAAGGTTATCAGGTAGCTTAGAGATCTATAAACACTATTTTTAGACCATTAAGTCAAGGTTATTCAAACATTGCTATTACAAACATCTTTAACGCAAACTCGGAACCTTAAATACACGATGTACTTATCAAGTAATACCTACCTCTCCACAATGTGTATACTAGTTATCCTTTCAAACTATGGAAATAACTACTATCATGATTATAGATAATCGTCTTTGTTGTATTGGGTTGATATCCTGCTGTTTAAATATTATAGTTTCGCTAACTAGTTTTGTAAACCAGTACTTTAATGTTGAGATGCTTTTCTTGATAAAAAAAAATTGTTGGATGAGGTTAATTGTTTATGTTTATATATA
Source organism: Elysia chlorotica (assembly GCA_003991915.1). Classification (NCBI taxonomy): domain Eukaryota; kingdom Metazoa; phylum Mollusca; class Gastropoda; family Plakobranchidae; genus Elysia; species Elysia chlorotica. Next base: position 597,775 of record RQTK01000143.1, read on the forward strand.
GTAATGGTGCACATTACGTGGAAACAGATCTGATCTGATCTTGTTTGGCGTTACCCAAAATTAATCTCTGCTTGTGTAGACAAGCTCTAGAATGAATAGTTTCTAAATTTTCTAACTCACAATCGATTGTTTTTCCAACCTTTCTAATTATATTATTATTTTCTTCGTGTCTCCTGTTTTTAACGCCACACCCCAGCAGCTGATTCCATAGGAAATCACAGTTTCTATCATAGAGGAATAAAACGTTCGTTTAAGATATGGGGTTTTCTTAGTTAAAAGGTTTTATCTTTATCAGGAAACACATTCTTTGGTGTAACTTTTTGCACAAAGACGTCACATGTTCATGCTAATTAAATTTATTATCTAATGTAAAGCCTAGATATTTATACTCTCGTAGCCTACAGTTCTACTTTCTTTCCCTTGATCATCAATGGAACATGGCTACCATGATTATGCCTAAAGTCTATATCTATTTCCTCAATTTTTGGCACGTTTAGTTGCAAGAAGTTCTTGTCACACCTTTCTGCAAATGCTTCTTCTTCTACCTAGGATGCTTTTACATGGGTCGTAAAGAAGCCTTAAACAGCAGAATCATCCGCACATTTTATAAGAGCTGTATCGGTTTGGTGTGTACGGCAGTAATTTGTGTACAGTGTGTACAGAGAGAGGGTGATAAAACACAAACCTGGGGTGCTCCCGTATTCACTTCACTAATTGTAGAAACTGTGTTGTTCAGTTTGACATATTGTTTTCGCTGTTTTAGAAATTCTAAGATCCATGAAATGAGACTTTTGTTAACGTTCAGGGAATTTACTTTTTTAACCATGAGTATGTATATAAAAAGATGGGAGAGAAAGTATACATGCCTGAAAGCTTTCTGTATTTTTAAAAGGTACAGTTGTGACCATTCCACCCAATAGCTGCTTTATGGTTTCTATACTGTGAAGCAATACGAGATTTGAAATAAATTTGCCATGGAACAATTCAAGCAAACTAAATGATTGCATTTGTGTAGTCTATGAAGAATCACGTTAATTAAAGAAATACTTTGCAAATTTGGGTTAAGCTCCTAAATTAAATGCTCAAAAGACCAATCAATAAATGATTAGCTTGTGTCGAATTGGTCACCACACCGCTGCAATCAGCAAGCATTGCATGCAACTGCATCTGCTTCAAAAACTACCTTTGTTTTCCAAAATGAAAAAAAAATGTTCTCCTCCTTGGTTCCTTGCTCCGTATATAGAAAATGCTGCAAGGTCATGCATATATATGTCACGTAAAAAAATGTCGCTGATGCTCAGGAATATATTTTATTAATCTGAAACACACTTAACACATTTTATAAGGCGTGTTAAAAGATGACTTGAAACCCAATCGAAAACATTTATCCCATAATCAAATCCATATGCCTCAAATGGTTAAATGAGGCTCATCAATGCATGTTTAAAAAGATTGCCGACTAATAGCATGAACAGTTTTAAAGAAAAGACCAGAGGAAAAAAGAAGGAAATATTTTTGTATGTTAACAAAACAAATTAAAAAGGAAACGTAAAAGTATGTAGAAATGATACTAATAGATAAAGTTTTGTTGGCTGTTGGTCTACATTGAGCCTACTAAAATAATGAAAGTACTTTTTGGATAGTTTTATGTCAAAGATGTCCTTTTTTTTTGGGGGGGGGGGGGGGGGTGGGGGTTGTTCTTGTTCTTGTGTGTGTGTGGTTTTTTTTATTTCAAACTTTTACAACCACTGGATAACTGATGAAGGTAGGTATTATAGAAGTTCTTATCCTTATCGTGCGAAAGAGCTCAAAACGCTGGGATGAGTCACACAAGTCCATATTGCCCAACATTTCCCGTCTTCTTGAAAACTTTGAAAAAGGCCGTATTTGTTAAAAGGACTGCGCTGATTTTGAAACTCGTACTCTAACGGAACGTTTATGTTGTGGCGCCCACGATACACACGACTCGCTGCGCCACTCGATCACCGAACCGGATAGCTCAGTTGGTAGAGCGTTCGACTTGTAAGCCGCAGGTCCCTGGTTCGAATCCCACTCTAGCCGCACTGACGAGCCCTGATAGGGCGAAACACAAACTCTGTGTCTGCGGATGAGTCTATGGCTGAGGGTAGATACCGCCTGTATCTACAATGTCGAAGCTTATTAATAATATAATAATGATTTCTTCATCATTAGAGACGCTTCACCAGAGACGCATCATCATCGCCAAAAATGCCTTCTCAAAATACTCACAAATACTGACCAACAAAAGATTGAGTTTGCCAACCAGACTGAGAACAATGAAATGTTTTGTGTGGTCACCGTTCTTATATACAAGTGAAACATGGACATTAAATAAGTCTATAGAGAAGAGAATAGATGCCATGGAAATGTGGATGTATAGGAGAATGAACAGAATTTCTTGGAAAGATAAGGTGACAAATAAGGAGGTATTGGATAAAGTTGGCATGCAGAAACCAGAACTGCTGCAATTAGTCCAAAGAAGAAAACTGGCATACTATGGCCATATAAGAATACACTGCAGCATCCAGAAAAGGTTGAAGGGAAGCGTGGTAGAGGAAGGAAGAGGCAGTCGTGGCTTGCCAACATACAGTAGACATCCCAGATACGACTGAGTGTAGCCTGTGAAGCAGCCTTGGACCATGAAAGATGGCGCCGAATGACAGCCCACCTCGATGACGGGACGGCACAGCGACAACAAGTCCTCATGCAAGAAATGGATTTCTTCATCATTAGGGGAATCCAGAAAGGATAATTAACAGCAGAGGGTGACAGGAGTGAGATGCGATTACATAGTAAATACAAGGCACTCTTACTTGGCCCTCAAACTATTTTAAACCCTTTACAACTCAACTTTTCATTTTATTTCCGATTACAATCGTGTCACTCCATTAGGTCTCTACAGATTTAAACTCACAGTATCATTTTAAAATGTATACATTTCAAAATATTCAGGCTGAAATTCAAAATAAAATCATTTTTATTTTTCTAAACGACCTTAGAGTGTAAATAAGTTCATGGTTCATACCTGGTACCTGTGTCTTGCAACAACAACACTTTATAATAGTAATTTAGAGAAATATTGGAGACACACTACCTTGATAAACGTTTTGCCAAACAGACTGATTTTAATGATTAGTTTCTACAAACAATCTTATAATCGGTCTAACTCCATACACTCAAATTCCCTATGATTTTAACTGCACAACAAAACATTGTTGGAAGAAGATTTTATGTAATCTTTTTAAATTTTGTCTTCATTCGCTTGTATTTGAATGATAATTCATAATGTGCCACGTTAAAAACTATACCACTGTGAAATGACTTAGGCTAGAGACTACCTACCTCACACATCAATACGCACATTGTTTTTAGACAACATGAGAAGTCAAAGTAGTCTCTGCTCAGTTTAACGCTCTGGTTGTTTCCCGAAGAATAATATACATGTAAGAGGGCTCAGACATTCTGCTTGTTAGTCTTTACTCTTACCCCTGCTTTTTTGGGGGTATCTATTACTTTTCAGTTCGTGCGGCGCGATGTCGCTCTGTTTCTTAAGAGTATTGGATAAAAACTACATCAGTCCTCTCTCCCATTTGGAGGAACAACGTTCTTATTTCATGCAGTTACTGACTTTATTATGTACATTCTGTGAAGATTTTTCGAGAGATAAACATGTTGATAACAGTTTACTAGTTAATAACATCAATGCTCTTCTTTAAGCGAATGTAAACCAAAGTGCCGGTACCCACTAGAAGTCTCTCTAGATGCCGAGCGAGGTGGTCCGAGCATACGACAGACCACCTAGTAAAAATAGGGAGATCATTACTGGTGCTCTTCTCCACCTGAAAGCCCACAGAACACCCACGGAACACCCACAGAACACCCACAGAACACCCACAGAACACCCACAGAACACCCACAGAACACCCACAGAACACCCACAGAACACCCACAGAACACCCACAGAACACCCACAGAACACCCACAGAACACCCACAGAACACCCACAGAACACCCACAGAACACCCACAGAACACCCACAGAACACCCACAGAACACCCACGACACGTCCTTACCGATAGGCAGCCAACAAGGAGGTATGGACGGTCCAGTAGAGCACATAGACCACCTGGTTAGCGCGGCCAGAAGCCGAATGTTAATGATTGAGATTCCCGGACCTGACGCCAGGGACTAAGTACGCAGTCTGGACCGGTAATACATTCTCATTGGTCAATTAGCGACATGCCCCACATTGCTGCCCGCTGCGGAACAGTGGATCGCCGCCAGGAGGTAGTTGAGAGTCCTAGGGGGACATGGTAGTGCTGGGAGGGGGGAGGTGAGATATGCATGTCTTGTGTCTTTGGAATATTTATCACCTGCCCACCTCCATTCTCCTGCCATAATGTTAGCAAGGCTGGAACGGCGATTATAATAAGTTACAGCGCACCACTCATTCCTTAATATGTTGGTTAGGTTGTTAGTGTTGTTTTTGTTATTGTTGTTCTTGTTGTTGCTGCTGCTGTTTTTGTTGTTGTTTAATATTTGGTTACGTTTTTGTATCAGGTTGTTATTGTTCATTGTTGTTGTTTGTTGATTGCTGTTGTTGTTTTGTTATTGTTGTTATTGTTGTTGCTGCTGCTGTTTTTGTTGTTGTTTAATATTTGGTTACGTTTTTGTACCAGGTTACATCTCGAAGGAAAATAAAGTTATAATAATGTTTTTTATAATGTTGATGAAAACTACTCTTAGAGAGAAAACCAGAAAAGTTAGTTGAGTTTCAAATAAAACGTGTTTGAAATTTATGCCAACGTAAAAAGGAGTGATTACACTGAACTAATCAATGCCTTTTACTCAGAGACATTGGACATTTCACTGAGAAAAAAATATCCATGGAAAACGTGAGACGTTGGAGATATGTAGGAACAGCCCAGGGTTCAACAAGAAGAACTTGTTTGGTTTGGTTTGGTGTTTTGGAACTGTATAAGGTAGATATGAAAGACAAATACTGAGAAGAGAAAAGATAAAACAAAACGGAAAAAAGTAAAAATGCAAACTTAAGTATTTGAGGTAGACAGAGACAACCCAAGTCAAAGCGGGGTATAAAGAGAAAGAGAGATAAAGAGTGAGGGAGAATTAGAAATATAAACTTAAAAATACAGACAAATAGCACATAATACGTAATTATAAAGTAGTGAATGTTGCAATAAAAAACAGAACCATATATATTAAAGAAAAGCAAATAGAGGGAAGGGGGCAGAGGTGTAAAAAGAAAGGGATAAAAACGATAAAACTGAGTTATGATTACTTTTGGCCCTTAGAAACAATTAATGTGGATCAATTATTATGTTACTAGCATGAAACCCTCTTGCAAGTTTGGAGAGAACAAATAGGCCAGCACTAACTGATAAGAAATGTATACAGTATACAAAGGAAAATGAATACTAAAAAAGTATCATATAAGAATGATATAGTATTACATTTTCCGTTTGCTCTTTTTCACAGACATAAACAAATCCACGACCGCAGTTTTCTAGAGACACTGCGCGGCTTCTGCTCCCAGAATGCACCGCGTGCAATCAATGAAGGTTGCGATGCGTAACCTGGTCCACAGCTGCATGGTTTCCCCAGATATATGCGTCCAGGTCGCATTGTTTCAAAGAGCTTGTGGAGCCTAGAACTCATTTATTGGGCGCTCTGCCAGTGGTTTTGGTGTCTTCCATCTTTTCTAGCTAGAATTGAGGTCATCAATATAATTTTTTTTCCTGCGCGCTTGGTGCATTCTCTGGGAATGAGTCCTGGATGTAGGCACCGAACTATTTTTGCATCTGCTCTCTCTCTGTAACTGTCTGTCTGTCTATTTGTCTGTCTGTTTGTCTGACTGACTCTCTCTCTCTCTCTCTCTCTCTCTCTCTCTCTCTCTCTCTCTTCTCTCTCTCTCTCTCTCTCTCTCTCTCTCTCTCTCTCTCTCTCTCTCTCTCTCTCTCTCTCTCTCTCTCTCTCTCTCTCTCTTTCTTGATTTGATTCTTTTTACTCACTTTAAAAGTACTCTTTTCTGCACTCTGTTTGTTTTCATATTTTATCTATATGTATCTTTATATCTGTATATCTGTTCATTTCCTTGTCGAAAAATGAATATGAAGGGGTTTATTGGTGTATTGGGATAATTGGGATACACTTCAACTGTTACTTTTTCTTACCGCCAAAGATACACAGAAGTTTTCAAATTTAAATATTTCATCCTCCCAAAAGAATAAACCCCCCTTTTTAGTACCACCGAAGCACATACCTTTAGACTAGTTTTCAAATTTAAATATTTCATCCTCCCAAAAGTGTCAAAACTTGACATCAGCCGTTTTTTCCTTGTACCCTTCATATGCTTTTTGGAAAAAATAAAGTATAAAGAAACACTACATTTTTCAACACAGAACAAAGACTAAAATATAGCACGAAGCTTCCATTTGGTCTGGTTCACGCACAAAAAGCAGCTGTTCTCAAATGTGTCTTTCTAAATATAGAGAAGAGTCCTTGTGTAGTAAGTACAACGTCGTGTTAGCAAATAAGAAGGCTTACGACGAGTCTTAAGCTACCACGACGTTGTACTTGCAGCTCTTTGAGTCTTAATTACAACGCAAAGTTGCCTTACAAATAGTATTAAGCCTTCTTTTTCGCATATATCTTAAATCGAGTGGTAAGCTTAGCACAATATTGTACTTACGACCCGATCTTGGTACTTTGCCACAACTCTATACCTAAACCTAGGATTGCTACACAACGTAGCGTCCTATCACGTCTATATCCACTGTCTGTATCTGAAATGCTATTTAAATCTGCGTGCAAGACTTTAAAAAATCATCAACTGAATTGTTTGCACCGGGCACAAAACGTTCAAAAATATCTTTACTCTCTGGACTAAATCTTATTATTAACCTTACGTCCTCCGGATTTTACAATCCTATTATGCTGATGGTTCTACTAGTACCGTGACTTACTGAGGAGAAACCTGTTTTCTAGTTGACCCAATCTCACAAAGACATCGCTTGTATTTATAGAGGGCACATAACGAAGTCTTTCGGTTAAATCGTTCGTTTTCATGACAAATTTGAAATCATAGACCTGTAATACATAATTATAATAATTATACTATGACTTTAACAATGCTTAAACATTAGAATTTAGCCGACCAGTTGTTCGTTTCTGTTATGTGTCAGTCGCCTCAAAAGTTGCAATGAATTATGATTATCATAGTTTGATTTTGCTTATTATATGCGAAGGTTATTTTTTCTTTTGATTTTGCCTGGTTTTCCTTTTCTCTTGTTTCCAATGAAGGTACTTGGTTCGGTGATATAATTTATAATTGTTTTTCCATTTGTATATCATACTGTATTCGTTTGTAATTTAGTGAAGCCCTTGGTGTGGTCCAGGCAGAGAGGTTCCTCTGTACTTTTAATTTATAAAGGTATAATAATCTAAGTAATAGATTAATTTGTTTTTCACAAAATCTTTCAGAAATATTGATATAGATATCAAAAATATTCAGAGTTAGAAAAAGGTAGTAGAGGCTTATGGAGACCGATGGAGATGTGTGGCTCCTAGCGCGACCTCTACCAAACGGCCTCGCCAGATAAGCGAGTACTGTCTGGAGATCAGCATAAATTGGTCCTGCCATGCAGTGGGTCGGGTGTCTGGGGAAGGGGGACGTTGGAGATGGTAGACATATTATAAATTATAATATTGGGGAAACGTGATTAAAGATCGATCATTTCAGTCGTACCGGCTATGACTATGTGTGTGCTGAGACGCCTGGAATCAATATGAGAACGTCTCCTATATTTGTAGTTGTGGCAGGGAGAGAGAGAGAGAGAGAGAGAGAGAGAGAGAGAGAGAGAGAGAGAGACAGACAGACAGACAGACAGACAGACAGACAGACAGACAGACAGACAGACAGACAGACAGACAGACAGACAGACAGATACATAGATGAAAATATTAGGTAAGACGTGAAAACTTTGAGGAAACATAATCATCCCTTTCTGTATGGAAAGTCGTGTCATTGTGCCCCCTACTTTACATTCGCGTGGACCGGGACAATGACACAGGGGCTCGATGGGAGTGCGTCTTTGCCACTGATGGATTGTCATCCAACAGCAGAGGGTCTGGGGCTGTTTGGAGCTCTGTGTGTGTGTGTGTGAAGTCTAAGGCTGGGGCTTTAAGTTCTTTGGTGATGTTTTAGCCTGAAGCTACTTAGACTTAGAGCAGAAACTGTGTGTATGTGTGTGTATTTATGTATCTATTTATGTATATGTGAGTATGTGGTGTATGTTTGTGTGTATCTATTTATGTGCGAAAAAGGCAAATGCCGTTTAGGTCTGTATGACTGGGTATACTTGGCTATTGCCTTATTTGGAGATGTTTTGACTTTCTGTTTAGGGCTAGGGCTATTTTGCTCTCGGAGACTGTTTGGGCCTGGGGCTATTTGGAGCTTCAGGTTTGTGTGTGCCTGTCTCTGTGTGTCCGTGTGTGTGCGCGCGAAGATGTATATGGGCTTTTTGGACTGTTTAACGACGGGGATACGTGGCTATTTGAAGTTGTTTTTATGGTATTTATATGACCTTGACCGTTCAGGACTGTTTAATACTGCCTAAAGCGGTTTGGGCTGTTTGACGCTGGAACTACTAAGAATTTGGTTGTTGTTTTTTTTACTGGTTTGGACTGTTTGGCTCCGTTTGTGTTTCTATGGGACATTTTGGGGCATTTGAAGACTTTTGGACAGTTCCGTGTAGTTTGAGACTGTTTAGGAGAATTTTTTTAAACTAGTGACATGCTGGTTTACTGGCCTCAATCATCCTGCATTACATATGGGCTAGCTGATCTGGCTGAATCCTTATCATCCAGCCGTATTTTTTTCAATGGGCGGTTTTTCAGTAGACTGTAATTTCTTTAAGGAAAATGTTAAGGTTGGAGCGGCGGTTTCTAGTCATACTGTCGCTCTGCCGCCGCGTGTTTTCCCAATGGTCGGGTCAGAGACAGTATAATATGATTAGCCAAGTTCCGGACAATATCTTTGTTGAAATAAGTGAACCACAATGAGATTACATTCGAGTTATTAACTTGCTCTGTTTGTCTATCTGTCTGTCTGTCTGCCTTTACATCTGTATGCATGTATCTCTGCCTATCTGACTGTCTGTGTCTCAACTATCTATCTCTCACTCAACGTGTCTATCTATCTATCTATCTATCTATCTATCTATCTATCTATCTATCTATCTATCTATCTATCTATCTATCTATTTATTTATTTATCTATCTACCTATCTTTCTATGTATCTTTTGTCTAAATTGTCCGAACATTATTATTCTGGCGCATATTTCGCCCTAAAGGCTAGTCTATCCACATTAACCTCCGTCTCCCTAAAAAAGAAGCTTCAATTTCCATCCTCCCTTCGCCCTGAGCCCTCTCTTTCATCTTGTCCATTATGAAAAAAATCTGTCCATGTATAAATAAACACAAAACCTTACGCTCCGTTTCCTTTAGTACAAAACTAGGTCGTCCGTACTCCTAAGAGAGGCTTTTCTTGTCAGTTAGTATTTCGCGATTATGGACAAACTCTTTCACTTCTTAATTTGCCTTATATTTCCCTTTGTCATATTTCTCAATGTTTTGTCGCTAACTTGCATGGATTCCTTTTTAGATCGTAGAGAGGCTACGGTTACACGGTTTTTTTTTATTTTTATTACTGCACGTGTCGCACTGTTCAACAATTCTTCACGTTAGAATCTGCCAGCAAAATACTCTTAGATTGAGAAACAATGGATCTGTGGCCGAGATTAACTTAAAATATTTATAAATATTTTTAAAATAAAAAAAACATGGAAGATTTATGGGATTTCTTATTTGGTTTGGATTTTGTTACTTTTCATTCATTTTTATTTTTTAGTATTACAATGAATCTTTGTGTGAACGCAAACAAAGATACGCAAGCTACTGTTTTAGTTCATTGACATGCAATAATTATGACTATTCAGTATGCCTCTCTCTAGATCAGAAGAAAGCATTTGAGTGTTTGCGGTGAAACCCACAGGAATATGGAGGCATGGCATCACACGAAAGGAAATGTCCCCTGTTTATTGAGCCGTATTCGATTGTGCATACATTTTACTTTAAAAAAAAAAGGAAAGAAAAACTCGAGTTCTAGCTACTCTTGATCGAAAGGTATATAATGTTGATGGCTTTAAGCATACAAACTGTTTTCCCTGGCAGTTCTTCATTTCCCAGGAGTAAAAAGGTGGCGACAACTTGCGCAAACGAATCACTGCTCGATTGTCTAAGCATGAGTTGTCTCTCTGTGCCACACGCTGCTGTCAAACGGTCGTTACTGGTGTGAGGAAACTGTGTGTTCAAACCTACTGCCCTTTAAAAGATCTCTCTCTCCCCCTCTCCCTCCTCTCTCTCTCTATCTATCTGTCTCTCTCTCTTCCTCTCTCTATTTCTTTCTCTCTCTGTCTCTTTCTCCGTCTCTGTCCGTATCTCCCC
>RQTK01000143.1:608388-676024 GCA_003991915.1 Elysia chlorotica
TCTCTCTCTCTCTCTCTTTCTCTCTCTCTCTCTCCGTCTATCACGAATTGCAATACATAACTCTCCCTCTATGTCTTTTTTCAGCAATAAATGTATCTGTTTGTCTATTTTATCCAATTATTGTGTGTTTCTTTCTCTCTCTCTTTTCCTTTTCTGGAAATCTTTGTTCATGACTCTTTTATACAGTTTGTAATGACAATTTTTAGTAATTCATTCATCTTGTTTTCTCCCGAACGATATTGCCCCCTGTTTCTGTGTACTCTAGAACTAAAGTTTGATATTCATTTAATTCCTTGTTCAGTTTGCTGTTTCTCTTGCCCCTCATGCCAACGTCTGTCCTACAATAATCACTCTAAAGATAACATTCTTCATGGTTGATAGGGTTTAAATATGACTAACTAATTAAAAAGAAAGACTGGTAATTTTTTCTATGGTACATGTACGTACTTTATTTCCTAAACCACAAGTCTCACACGAGTTCTCGGTACCACAAGTGTCTCTCCCCGCCCCCGACCAACAGTGTGTCAAATCAACTTCGCATTCGGGAACAGCAAAAGTCGCGCGGTTTGTTTGTTTTCACTTCCGTATGGATACAGCTGATGCGCCACAGGTTTTACTCAGGAGGATAGCGCGCCTCATCGTCTCATGTGGAGACCAGACCCTCTCGGCTGTGCCAAACATTAGTGTTTATTGATGGCAGTGGAAGAAATAGAAGAAGCTCTGCCTTCTGTTGACGTCCTCCAAGCATAGTGCAGGCTGTAGAAGAGTGTTTTACAGCAGGTAGAGAACAGAACAGAATGGCGTGGCAGCAGTACCACGTGGCTGCTGAGACAGAACACACGGGGAGGGAACTCTTAAGGTCACCCAGATGGAGGTTGGGGAGAGTGATCTAACATGATCTTATAATGTGTCTCTGGTATGTTAGGTTGTAGCGAGACTAAGAAAAGCTTGACATGGCTTGTATCAATAAAACCTTAGACATATTACTTATTGTGGTCTTATACATTGTACCAATAATTTAAATAATGTTTCAACCTATGTTAATCTTACTTTCACATCAATTAAAAATTGCTCTAAACTATCTTAAAGCTGTTCCAACTCTTAAGAAAATGTATCACAGGGGTATCAAATAATAATGAAACTATCATCAAATTTACCTGCCTTGCAGTACATTACAAATACTACACTGCAGTTCATAAAGAGCATGCACCAGCCATTGCTAGACGTGCGCAGATTAACCTGAAGTGGTGTCATTTTGTAGACGTCCCACGGCACTCATTAGTGTTATAGACGTTCGATAGGTGGCCTACCTGGCAACACGCAAATACAGATGTCCATATTCGCTTTTTTCTTCTTGTAGCAGCAGGCTTTTTGTTCCCCTTCACTTGGAAACCATTCTTTCAACAAATGTTTTCCATTTTGAAACTACTTCATACAGTCTTTTACTTCGATGTTTTGGCAAGTATGTCGATATCGTTATCGTGAGAACTCATAAGACAAACCACACGAGATTTACAGACCTTGTTGAAGAAAACTGTAAAAACTTTAAGTTGCAGGATATCAACAACATATTTACTATAGTGTCAACGAATGTTTTGCTTATGTTCGTGTCGATTAAGTTATTATGTGGTGTGTAACATTGAAAAAAAGAGGGACGGTATTATGCTGTAATCAAATGTTTACGAAATTCTTTTCTCAGTATCGAAACATAATCTACTGAACTGTACAAATATGACTTCAAACATTGTCAACACAACATATGGCACAATAGCCAAGCAAATTTATATACTTCTGTTTCCTCCAATGGCCTTTTTATCCTATATTTGAAAACCACTGCCTTTAAAGATTTCATGTAATGATCGGGGTTTTCTCCTGGAGAGAAATTGTATATCTGAGATGCGCCACAAATTCTTAACAGCAACAATTTCATTTTTGCCAAATTTGCATTGAATCACAACCAACGTTTGGGTGTAAGGCGTTTTTTAATTTCTTTGCCATAGAGTCAGTGAGGCGTTCCTACAAATCACGGTTTATTCAGAATCCAAGTAGTTGTGTTATATTTCAACAGAGAAACTCGAAAATGATTATAAGTATTATGTATGACCACTTACATCCAAAAGGATGTAAGAACAGCGGCGCAAAAATTTTAAAAAACCTATGTGTTGTTTTTCGGGGGGAGGGGTATTTTTCTTGTTCTTGTTTTTTAGTACTTTTTAAACTAGTTATGAATATTAGTGGTTGATAAAAGCTTATTTCCTGTTGTTTGTTTGTTTTGTTTTTTAAGGGGGGGGGGGCTGCGAAGGATAATGATAAAACGAACGTTTTATACCTTGTATTAAACATAAATCACTGCAAAGAAAAAGCAGCAATGATGTTTACTGACTACCAAAAAGAAGTTACTTTTTTGACAAAGGAAAAACCAAGAATTGTATAGAGTTGCGCCAAACTAAATAAAATGTTACTCTAATCTAGGTTAATCAAACTGAAGTAAAAAAAACGTCCTCTAATTCGATCCTAGTTTTTATTCTTGCCCATACTCTTCAATCGAGCTGGGAGTTTGAGGGATCAGATAAGGCCGTGATATTTGGGCCAAAGCCACGGAAGTTGTGTAGTCACACTTTCTTGTAACGGAAATTGGCTCGTCTACATGTTTTTCCGTTCCGGAAATCGCACTTCGCGTTATGCTTTTGGGCCGGCTGTTCAGAATAAAAAATACTATAAAGGAGGCTATAGTATTAAATCCATCTCTCCTCATAGCCTGGCACAGTGCCTTTCGATAATTCGTCATATTTCAATCTTCATTACCATAAACCAGAACAAAAAATTACATGGCAGTAGTCTTTTCTACTTCAAGTAATTATGTCATTATGCAATAATTATTCGTATGGAAAATGTTTTGCACAGAATAATAATTTTCTATCTAGAAATAAGAACTCAGGCGGATGCGCCTTGAAGTTTGCTGAATAAGAAATGAGAGCTTATACAAGCGTCTAATATTATGAAGAAAAGCTCTCTATTTTGTCACATGTGATTTTTTTAATATATTTCTTTTTTTTAACAGAGTTTTATGATAACGAAAATGTCACGACCGGCAGCTGCTTTAATTTCCCACTAGGCAATGAAATTGTCAACACCTTTCTCGAGAATTTCTAGCTTTCTAACAAGCACGTTGGACATAAGAAAGAAGAAAAAAAGATTAGAAATGTGTTTGAGCTGGTTTTCATGTGTATGCTTCTTCTCCCTTCGACACGTTTGGTTCATAAATTGAAAAAGACAGCTTGGTTGATATTGGTACGTAGGAGTTTAATGGCTGAACAGCCTGGGGACGTTATGCGATAATTGGCCACTCATAGTTGCTAGAGGATCTTAAAATAGATTTGAAAACTACAACAGAAGCTGGTTTTCTCATATTTGCACCCATCAATCAGTTATTACTTCCTCCTTAGACAAGTTTATTTCATGTATTGCAAAAGATAAAAATTCGCAAGCTTTGTTGGACGTGGTAAAAGCATGATGGTTGGAAATTGATCACTGCACTCAGCCAGCTTTCAGCCAGACACCATCTTAGTGAATGGTCGTACACAGCGACCACGCAAAAATCGCTTCAAATCTCGCAATAAAGGGCTACGTGCTCTAACGTAACCATAGTATAATCTAGCTTAGCACTTTTAGAATAAAAAGACAATCGCAATACGATATTGTGAATCAAGAGATAAACTAGCAGCAGAATATAATAGTATTTGATTTAGAACTTGTGTTCTTTTGCTTCAAGTGATGTTTCAAATAGAGTCATGAACGGCCGCAAAACACTCGATCTTATCATGTCCAGGAGAAAGAAAAGATTGATTCATCTTTATTGTGGTAAAATACACGTTCATGAAAAGAAGTTTGATAGTTGTTTTGTTGCTGTTGCTTGTTTTTCCAAGACATTCGGGTAAAGAAAATTTTTTTCCGAAGTCAAATTCAATCCAGATGCTTTTTCTCCCCCAAAGCAGCCTTTAGAGGAAACACAAAAACTTACAACGGTAAAGATATCTTTGAATCTCTATTCAGCTTTATTTGTGGGATTTCATTTTAACGCCCTCCACCGTCTTGATCTTATCGTCTCCCCGACTTCGATCAATGCGCATGCGCGCTGCCCTTCAAAAGGTCGCTTCCACTAAACTGGAGTGTAGATCTATGTCCTGTCCGGGGTTCACTGAGGGCCAGACCAGAAGTCCAAGAGTCCAGAATAAACAGAGACGTGCGCTTCCCCAGAAGAACGGCCCCGTTTCTGTGCGCCTGTATTAGGGGAGTAGGCAGAGAAGCAACGTGTGGGCGATATCAGATCTAGAGGAAGGCGGGCAGAGGGTAAGGGATCGTGACTCCTTACCCCGCCTAGACCTGGGACATAGGTCTGGGCGGATCGAATCTCAAGTGGGTAAATAAACCGACAGTGAGTCGGATGCACGTCTTCCTGATACTCTTCATAGACAAAGTTCATTTTTGTTTATGGAACCAACTTATTTTGCCTCGGTTTGGATTTTTTTTTAATAAACTACTTATAAATAGGTTTTTATTACATGTATGTCAAAATACTTTTTTGCGTCTTTTACCATATCGAAGCAGGCTGTTTAACGGTAACTTTTTGTACAGTTCACATAAGTCCAATTATTTAACCAACATGTCCCCTATTTATCAGTTTTAACGACGAGTAGACGGAAACCCTCACTTACTATGTAACTTTGACCATATAAATATCAAGCCGTAGTATGTTTGGTATTCTTACTTTTACATTGGGAGATGTTTTTTTTTTTAATTTAAAATGGATTTACGAATAGGTTTGTTCGTCACGTGGTTCGATTTTATGACATACCAAAGTAAATTTAGCTTTATAATGGTATTTGTCATTGGATTCTAACGTAATCGTGCTTAGTTATGAAAGAAAGCTGGGAAATGAGAACTAAAACTTCTTCCTACGACATTGCTAGATAAAAACAGATGGTAGCGTTCCACACAAAAAAGTATCGTCGTGTCTATGTTGCATCCCTTTGGCTAATAATTTTTAAGCATAAAGCTGTCGTAAAATAATAATATTCTTTTTTCTCGTAACATTTCATCTTAAAAACGTCTATTTAATTGGCGAAAAGGGAACAACGCCCCTCACTTAAACTCCTGAAGAGCAATGGCGGGAGAAGTTTGGTCATATCTGGGCGGAAGTTTCTTTAATTCTCGTTATTGCAAGTTACATTGTTAAGTCGAATCACTAGGGATAAAAGTACGTATCTAGATCTAGTTTGGTCTGATTACCTGTAGAATTAAAACTTTAGTGGATTCTATGACTTTTTTTTACTTTCGCCTCTCACAGTCTCGGTTCTCTTCCTTTTCCCCTTTTTTTCTCACTATCTCTCTCTCTCTCTCACTCTCTCTCTCTCTCTCTCTCTCTCTCTCTCTCTCTCTCTCTCTCTCTCTCTCTCTCTCTCTCTCTCTCTCTCTCTCACTCTCACTTTCTTTCTATCTCACTTTCACTCTCTTTCTCTCTCCCTTTTACTCTCAAACTAGCTATCTATCTATCTATTTATCTATCTATCTCTATCTCTTTCCTTCTCTCACTCGCAATCTACTTGCCCAATCTAAGTAATGCAAAGAAATAATATTTTTTTAAACAAACAAACAAACACCAGACCAGTAGATCCAGTTCGTGACAACTCACGATAGCCATTATGAAAGTGACCAAGACAAGCTCGGGGCAAAGGAGACGTCCGACCTTTCTTATTGGTTGGATTACCCTCGCGGTGCTGGGCAGTAGGACCCACGGTGATGGGGGCATGGTTCTCACAGAGTGCTAGGTTTAGAAGTTTAGAAAGGTTAATACGTGTAGTTTAGCACGGTTAGTAGCTAAGCACGGTTCGTACACATAGGCTTGGAGGTTCAGCACGACTCTATTAGATTGCTAGGTATAGAAAATAAGCACGGTTATCTTGAATTGCTAGGTATAGAAGTTAAGCACGGTTCTCTCGAATTGCTACCTTTAAGGGTTAAGCACGGTTCTCTTGGATTGCTAAGTATAGAAATTAAGCACGGTTCTCTCGGATTGCTAGCTTTAGAAGTTAAGCACGGTTCTCTCGGATTGCTAGCTTTAGAAGTTAAGCACGGTTCTCTCGGATTGCTAGCTTTAGAAGTTAAGCACGGTTCTCTCGGATTGCTAGCTTTAGAAGTTAAGCACGGTTCTCTCGGATTGCTAGCTTTAGAAGTTAAGCACGGTTCTCTCGGATTGCTAGCTTTAGAAGTTAAGCACGGTTCTCATAGAAATTAAGCACGGTTATCTGGAATTGCTCAATTTAGAGGTTCAGTACGGTGCTTTCATATTACAAGGTTTAAAGGTTTAGCAAAGTTCTCACAGACTGCTACGCTTGTAGATTTAACATGGTGCTAAAATATTGCTCTTATTCTTATATCCAGAGGATGTGTATTACGAGTCGACAGTGGCATTCTATGTATACAGAACTGTGAATTTATTTGTGAAGTAATATTTGCCTTTGAGAAGACGTGTTGTGAAGTTATATTTGCTTGGTTGTAATACTTTTTATGCTTCTTTGGAGTGGTTATGTGTATTTTTTTAGACAGCACTGCCTCGTTTCTAGCCGTAAACTTCCCAGCTGTATGCCATTTTTCTGTTGCTTTATATTAGTACTAGTCGGGAACTGTAGCTGTATTCTATCTACCTTCGCTATCGAGCGCCCAGTTCTCGTGCTGTATGTGTAATTGTTGCTGTCCTTCAAACTCCTCCCTGTGAGCCACTGTTGAGAAGATGTCCATTACGTCGTTGTCATTCTGCCCTGGTCTTCGCCGCCATTGGTCAGTCTTTCTACCCTGTCGTTGGTCATCGCCAGCTTTACCGTCATCGCCGCCATCTTCACCTTTACTTGAGAGCGTCACCATGTTGGGATCATCATCTTTTGAATAGGTTTAGAGGTTCAGCACGGTAATCACAGATTAATAGGTTTAGAGGTTCAGCACGGTAATCACCGATTGATAGGTTTAGAGGTTCAGCACGGTAATAACATATTGGTAGGTTTAGAGGTTCAGCACGGTAATAACATATTGGTAGGTTTAGAGGTTCAGGTCGGTCCAAACAGATTTCTAGACTTATAAATTCAGCATGGTTCTCACAGATTGGTAGCCTTGTATGTTTTGTTCGTTTCTCACAGGTTGCTATGTGTGAAGAAAGTTTTGTCCTCATAAATATACTCGTTCTGCAATATTACACATTTACAGTCAGCGAGTGTTGGTACAAAAAGCATACGTGCGTGATGTTTTATCACGTTAGTTGATTATTGTTTTGGTGAGCTAGGCTCTATTGCCTTTCGTTAGGGCTTAGCCTTATCTAAATTAGTTGACTTAAAGTCGGAACCGAAGCAGGAGCAGATTGTAGCTAAAATAAGCTAGTCTGCGTCTTTTCTTTATTCTATTTACAGAGCTAAGGGATTCTTATTTCCAGAGGACGTGTATTACGAGCCGACAGTGGCATTCTCTCTATACAGAACTGTGAATCAATTTGTGAAGTAATAATTGCCTTTGAGAAGTCATGTTGTGAAGTTATATTTGCGTGGCTATAATAATTTTATGCTTATTTGGAGTTGCTAGGTGAATTTTTTGCCTGCACTGCCTCGTTTCTATATGTAAACTTTCGAGCTGTATGTCATTTTTCTGTTGCTTTTTATTAGTACTAGTCGGGAACTGTATTCTATCTACCTTCGCTATCGAGCGCCCAAGGTATAGAAGTTAAGCACGGTTATCTCGAATTGCTAGGTATAGAAATTAAGCACGGTTCTCGCGGATTGCTAGGTATAGAAGTTAAGCACGGTTCTCTTGGATTGTTAGGTATAGAAATTAAGCACGGTTATCTCGAATTGCTAGGTATAGAAATTAAGCACGGTTCTCGCGGATTGCTAGGTATAGAAGTTAAAAACGGTTCTCTTGGATTGTTAGGTATAGAAATTAAGCACGGTTATCTCGAATTGCTAGGTATAGAAAATAAGCACGGTTATCTTGAATTGCTAGGTATAGAAGTTAGGCACGGTTCTCTTGGATTGCTAGGTATAGAAGTTAAGCACGGTTATCTCGAATTGCTAGCTTTAAGGGTTAAGCACGGTTCTCTCGGATTGCTAGCTTTAGAAGTTAAGCACGGTTCTCTCGGATTGCTAGGTATAGAAATTAAACACGGTTCTCTTGGATTGCTAGCTTTAGGGGTTAAGCACGTTTCTCTCGAATTGCTAGGAATAGAAGTTAAGGACGGTTCTCACAGATTGCTAGCTTTAGGGGTTAGCACGGTTCTCTCGGATTGCTAGGTATAGAAATTAAGCACGTTTCTATCGGAATGCTAGCTTTAGGGGTCAAGCTCGGTTCTCTCGGATTGCTAGCTTTAGAGGTTAAGCACGTTTCTCTCGAATTGCTAGGTATAGAAGTTAAGCACGGTTCTCATAGATTGCTAGCTTTAGGGGTTAGCACGGTTCTCGTGGATTGCTAGGTATAGAAATTAAGCACGGTTCCCTCGGATTGCTAAGTTTAGAAATTAAGCACGGTTCTCGCGGATTGCGCGAATTGCTAGGTATAGAAATTAAGCACGGCGGATTGCTAGGTATAGAAGTTAAGCACGGTTCTCTTGGATTGCTAGGTATAGAAATTAAGCACGGTTCTCGGATTGCTAGGTATAGAAGTTAAGCACGGTTCTCTTGGATTGTTAGGTATAGAAATTAAGCACGGTTATCTCGAATTGCTAGGTATAGAAATTAAGCACGGTTCTCGCGGATTGCTAGGTATAGAAGTTAAAAACGGTTCTCTTGGATTGTTAGGTATAGAAATTAAGCACGGTTATCTCGAATTGCTAGGTATAGAAACTAAGCACGGTTATCTCGAATTGCTAGGTATAGAAATTAAGCACGGTTCTCTTGGATTGCTAGCTTTAGAAGTTAAGCACGGTTATCTCGAATTGCTAGGTATAGAAGTTAAGCACGGTTCTCAAAGATTGCTAGCTTTAGGGGTTAGCACGGTTCTCGTGGATTGCTAGGTAAAGAAGTTAAGCACGGTTCCCTCGGATTGCTAAGTTTAGAAATTAAGCACAGTTCTCTTGGATTGCTAAGTATAGAAATTAAGCACGGTTCTCTCGGATTGCTAGCTTTAGAAGTTAAGCACGGTTCTCTCGAATTGCTAGGTATGGAAATTAAGCACGGTTTTCTTGGATTGCTAGCTTTAGAAGTTAAGCACGGTTCTCTCGGATTGCTAGGTATAGAAGTTAAGCTCGTTTCTCTCGGATTGCTAGCTTTAGAGGTTAAGCACGTTTCTCTCGAATTGCTAGGTATAGAAGTTAAGCACGACTCTCACAGATTGCTAGCTTTAGGGGTTAAGCACGGTTCTCTCGGATTGCTAGGTATAGAAATTAAGCACGTTTCTATCGGAATTGCTAGCTTTAGGGGTCAAGCTCGGTTCTCTCGGATTGCTAGCTTTAGAGGTTAAGCACGTTTCTCTCGAATTGTTAGGTATAGAAGTTAAGCACGGTTCTCAAAGATTGCTAGCTTTAGGGGTTAGCACGGTTCTCTGGATTGCTAGGTATAGAATTAAGCACGGTTCTCTCGGATTGCTAGTTTAGAATTTAAGCACTGTTCTCTCGGATTGCTTTGTATAGAATTTAAGCACGGTTTTCTTGTATTGCTAGTTTTAGAATTTAAGCACGGTTCTCTCGGATTGCTAGCTTTAGAAGTTAAGCACGGTTCTCTCGGATTGCTAGCTTTAGAAGTTAAGCACGGTTCTCTCGGATTGCTAGGTTTAGGGGTTTAGCACGGTTCTCTCTGTATTCTATCTACCTTCGCTATCGAGCGCCCAGTTCTCGTGCTGTATGTGTAATTGTTGCTGTCCTTCAAACTCCTCCCTGTGAGCCACTGTTGAGAAGATGTCCATTACGTCGTTGTCATTCTGCCCTGGTCTTCGCCGCCATTGGTCAGTCTTTCTACCCTGTCGTTGGTCATCGCCAGCTTTACCGTCATCGCCGCCATCTTCACCTTTACTTGAGAGCGTCACCATGTTGGGATCATCATCTTTTGAATGTCGTCGTTGGACCGTCATCGTTGGATCATCGTCATTCAGAACTATGATGTAGGTGAATGTCTAGTTACTGTCGTAACTACACAATCAGCCCTCTAATTGTATTTTGACTAGACTTATGTTTTAAGTATTTCCTCACGTATATTTTTACTTAACATCCTGTGCTTTTATATCTTTGCTTATATTATGCAAATGCTGATTTCTATTATTTTTTAACCATATAAAATTATTTCAAACTGTCACCTCTCGTAAGTCGTTGGCTATTTTGCTGTGACTTGTCTTGTACTTTGTTAATACATGTATCAACAACCTTACCAGATTTGCCCTAACACTAGACTTGTAGGTTAACCATGGCTCTCACAGATTGCTAGGATCTGCCTGTCTGTTATTGATTTATATGGTCTCAGTTTTTCCGATATTTATCTGGAGTCTATTCTTCCTGGTTTCTTCTGACATACGATATGGCTTCTCGTGTGCGTGTTGTTGACTGTGTGAGAGAAGGCTGATGTCGTCTGTAAACTCAAGATAAACGAGATGCCTCAATAAGGTCCATTAGCTGCCACGTCCTCTGGCATGTAGTTGACGTTCGCATAACGCAGTCAAGCACCATAAGGTAGATCGTCTGCGAGAGCTGGTGGGCGCCAGTTTTTACGTTGAAGGGTTCCGTTAGCTTACCATCGTGGATGACTTGACAAGTGGCGTCCTTATAAAGTTGTTGAGTTATGGTGACGAACTTTGGTGAAAAGCCATAGTTATACATCAGTCTCCAGGTGACATCTCGGTCGACGCTGTCGAATGTCTTTTGAATCTGATATTATCCATGGTTTCAATTTGTTTATATTTTTGCATGCTCTTTTACTTAAATTTTTTTATGTCGCTTTTGTTTTCCTTATCGGTCATAATTGAGCCTTTTACGTTCACATTTGAGCCGCCAATGTTCACATTGAATGTTGTTTTTACGTCAATAAATTATTCGAACTTACTTTGACACATTGGAGTATGTTATGTCAGATTCCAATTCCTTATGTTCACATTTACGATGTAAATAATCAATCTACCAAGACACACACACACTCACACACACATATATGTACTTATTATGTATGTTTTATTGCTTGTTTTTTGCCTTTCAGAAAATGGGTGCCGTTTCCTCAACTGTCTCTAGGGCATAAAAAAACTCACCAGCCATACCCGAGCGCGATGAGAACAAAACTGTACTGCCAGTAAAAAAGCAAGAGCAGCGCAAGTTGTTTTTATTGTCCTCCGGCAAGCTTGTTTGTGATAAACTCTCTGGGTAGAAATGTACATAACATGAATCTTCTCTTTTGTGTATATTCACAATGGAAGTTAAATACAAAATTAAAAGTAGACGTTCTCGCAAGAAGGGTAAAGAGGTGATATAGAAGTAATGAGAGAAGTCTACAAGGTGATATAGAAGTAATGAGAGAAGTTTACAAGGTGATGTAGAAGTAATGAGAGAAGTCTACAAGGTGATATAGAAGTAATGAGAGAAGTTTACAAGGTGATATAGAAGTAATGAGAGAAGTCTACAAGGTGATATAGAAGTAATGAGAGAAGTCTACAAGGTGATATAGAAGTAATGAGAGAAGTTTACAAGATGATGTAAACAAAAGCGGCCATGAAAATGATCTGAGCCAAATTGGTTTGGTTTTTATTGATTGTGATTATTCTGATTGGCGCATAGTAAAGAAAAAGTATATCTACAGTTTCGAGAGTTGAAATTAGTACACCTTAGGTGACAATTTAAAATTCACGATTTCATGCCTGTGGTTCATTTATTCTGGGTGTTCTGAAAATATATAAAACTAGAGATCTTTTTCTATGATTTGAAAATCAATTAGGCATTAGGAGAAAATACCTTCAAAATATTCAAGGCCTATCAAAATAAAAGATTAAGTCAGCGACGTCAACGAAAGTAATATGAGCTATACATGTATCATAAAAATAATAAGTCTAGTCGGTACATCATATTGTAGTGTGTAGGCTGAGTATGCAGAACAAAAAATGCTCTGTGAATATAATTATAATACATTATTCCTAATATAATGTTATACATTGAAACTGGTACAATAGGAATTCAAAGACACAATCCTTACAAACATCCTGATAATGAGTGTTGCTTGTAGATAAAACCTGAAAATTAGATCACGATCTGTGTGTTATTTAGGCGAAATCAGAATAGTTTTGGATGAATTCATTGTCTCGGGTTTTAATTTTGCGAATAGAAAACTAGGGGACTGAACACTCACTAAAGATGGCCGCCGGAATGGCTCTAGTGGCGAGTCTAAACACTGGCAGACTATCGCGTGAGCCATCACACAGACAGATAAATCTTATCCAGCGCCTCTTTCACAGACAGGAAATAAATCTCTGAAACCAAGATCTATAGGTCCAGTGATTGTTTACAATACATTTTTGTAAGAAAGGAATGGTCCCAAAAAAAAGAAAAAAATGTTTGATTAAAAATATTTCATTAGTGAAATAATTGTATTTGCTTAGATCTCCCAATCGCGCGTGCTTGCCACATTCTGGCGCAAACTGATCGAAATTAATCCGCGAAAAAAATGGCGTGTGGCTCAAGTTTAAGTTTTGGTTGATAGATTAAGGGATCTAGAAATATAGGATCCCCTTTACTTATACAGACACTCGAAGACATAAATACACATACACATATGCGTTTAGCTAAGTTCTCCTGTGATTGACTATAAATCTATGGAAAGTGTTTGGGGAGAGACCAAGGATTTACGTATTGTATTCATTCTTGTGTCTCCTGTCTGACAGCCAGGCAAAATGGTGGCAAGAAACTTTAACAAAAGGAGCGTTTACACGTATAAATTAGGAAACCTTATTTGTTCGTGAAATGTTAAAATATCTACAAACATAAATAGGAAAGTTAATATATGAAATGCCTGAATCTCGAATCAAAGGGTAATGGTTCGAAATGTAACTGCGAACGTAAAAATGAACTAAATATCCAAGTAGACGTAAAGAGATAACCGTTCCTGACAGTATAAAATCGTGAGCGTTCAGCGTAAGCTACACGTTTGTTAATTTTGTTAAAACTCTGAAAACAATATTGTCACTGTCAGATCAACTTTTGTCATAAATTTTACAGCCTGGGTGTGTGTGTGTGGGGTGTCTTCACACTTTAGCCAATAATTTTCGATTGTATCCAGGATCAATTATGAATTTGGAAACTCTCTGAAGTAAGTTGTGATGAGTTTTTCATCGAGTGTGACATGCAGTAAAACTTATCAGGGTTAAGTTGTAGAAATACAATATTTTCCCGACACAACGTTTTCGCTTTTGTACTTGTGGGTGGAGTTCCAAATATCTGATGAACCCAATCTAAAACTGTCTCACTTTATTCAAAAAGTTTATATTTACGTACTATGTAACGATAACCCTCGCCTTAGAGAATGTACATAATGTGTTTATATCTTCACCCCTTACCTCATCCACGTTTTCCACATCAATTCATCTGTCATACTTTTGAGATATTCCAAAATAGAAGAGGCAATAAACCATAAAGAGCGCAATCATCTCCTGGAACTGCGTCATGTAGCTTGTTTATAGTATTATACACAATGTTAACTGAGTTCGAGAGATACGCTGGGACGAGGAACATATTTCACCCGATATAAATCTACAGTTAGCCTCGTTGTTTAACCTCAAACCCATTATGCTTCCCCCCTTTCTAAAATAATGATGAGCTTTTCTGCTTCTCTGAGTATTTTTGGGGAGACTTTTTAAGCCTCTCTTTAAACATACACAGTGGAGAATAATAGCGAAACTCTTGACTCTTTGGTATTTTAGGCATCAGCCATATCCACCCATACAATTTGTAAAAAAAGAAAAACAGTTGGTGACGTAATCTGAGAAGGTCACTATAGACAGGAAAATGGTTTTTCTTGACAAGAGGCGTGACTTTTTTCGGAAAACACCTAGTTTTGTGTACACTGAAAAGGGCCTCGCTCTATGATTTTTCAGGGAATTATAGAATGTGAACAGCGAAGAGAGCCTGGAAGAGAGCGGTCGTATTTTCTTTTGTGTTGGACGCCAGTCTAGATCTGCTACGGAGTCCAGGTGGTTGGGAATTTTGCGTCAGACAAAGGTCATGGAGATTCGGTGTTTAAAATACCAGACAGGGGCGGAAGTGACAAACTCACAAGGTATGCGTGGAATTTACATTCCCATCAAAAGAAGTTGGTTCCATTTCATAAACTTCAACTTTGCCATACTTATAAGCTTTTTTCCTACGATAATCAATGTTATCTTTTCCCAACCTCCATTTTGTGATTCTACTTTTTTTTGTTTCAAAGCCATAAACTCGCATAAAAATAAAGTAGGGTGAAACGGTTCGGGTATTCTAAGGATTCTGAGTAAATTTGAATAATTCGTTTGCAAATAAAATAAGTTGAAGATAGTAAAAATATTGATGCCCATCTTGTTTGATCATTGTTAGAAACAGCTAACTAGAAGTTGAAGTCACCGCCTATCTCGAATTCACCCATCAAAAAGTTACGTTACATACACAATGTGGGTCTAAAAAACAAGAATAACACTAAATAGAGGCTTCATAGGA
Organism: Elysia chlorotica; assembly: GCA_003991915.1. Lineage (NCBI taxonomy): Eukaryota > Metazoa > Mollusca > Gastropoda > Plakobranchidae > Elysia > Elysia chlorotica. Next base: position 623,075 of record RQTK01000143.1, read on the forward strand.
CACATGCAAATTAGCCAAAATATTATGCAGACATTTATACTCTAAGGGTGAAGTAAGTGATCTTCTTTTTTTCTTTTTGTTGTTGTTATTGTTGTTGTTGTTGTTGTTGTTGTTGTTGTTGCTGCTGCTGCTGAGATTTATGGTCAGGTACGTATTTTTTATATAATTGTTGGCCATGTAACATTATATTATGATCTAGATGTGTGTGTGTATATATATAATTTTTTTTAATTGGTGCTCATTGTGGCCTCCCCCACTCGATTTTTGCCCATCTCCACAGACTTACTCAATCACTAGAAAATTACAAAACATTTTTTATGAACCAATCTAATTTAATTTTGGTTGTTGTTGTTGTTGTTTTGGGTGTTGAGTGTGTTGAGTTTGTTTATCGTCCAACATCAGCGCTATATAGGCTACATTGTGGATGGACCCCAACACTGACGTCTGAAAAATTTATGTGCTGCCACACACGAGACAGGGCTGGTATACCATGACTCTTTTCTCAGCCAATCACATTAAACTGAAACCGACCAAACCAGTTAGGGAGCGAAATCGCCAGGGCTCGAACCACGAACCTTTTGCGTCGGAAACCGATGTTCTACCCCAAGGCGGTGGGGGGAAGGCCACCGCCTTGTATTTTTTTTTTTTTTTTTTTTTTTTTTTTTTTTTTTTTTTTTTTTTTTTTTTGTTTTTTTTTTTTTTTTTGTTTTTTTTTTTTGTTTTTTTTTTTTTTTTTTTTTTTTTTTTTGGGGGGGGGGTTGCTTAACTCTACACTTTTATTGATTCCACAACTGGTCACAAAACACCAAGTCAACTTCTGCCATAAAAGCCATGCTGGCAGTATCTCGGTAAAATCAGTGGACTCATTCCCAATAGAATTAAGGAGGATTTTTAAAAAATGATGAAACAATTCCGGAATAGAATTTTATATTAATAAGATGGAGAAATGACTCTAGGGGAGCCCGGAGCTATCTCATATTTTAAAGGCGTTGTATATATTCACTTCAGATTCGGGGACAATACATTTTCCCCTTTTTATCAAATCTTTGTAGATAGTGATGTAAAATGATTATATGCCATCAGTAGGCAAGGTCACGTTAGAGATAGAGGGATAGACAGGCACAGAGGAAGTAAAAGAGAAAGAGAGAGAGAGAGAGAGAGAGAGAGAGAGAGAGAGAGAGAGAAATATAGAGAGAGGTCTCGGTTTCAATATATGGTTTATTCTTCTTATGTCCTCTCCTTTTGGTAGGTTGGGTGAGCCAGTCAGAGGGGATTGGATAACAGAGAACCAGAGAATCAGTACTTTTCCCTCGGTGACATTTTCATGTCCGTGTCTTTGTTAACTAACAGCAAATGAGGATGGATCATGTGTGTTTGCTGTGTGACCGATCTAACTGAAGATCTAATCAATTATGCACGCATTCTGTTATTTTTAAGTTTCTAAAGTTTAGGAAGGACACTCTCTTGTCATGCACAGTGTAGGTAGGGTGTCTAGTCTTTATTTTATTTTTTTGTTTATTTATTTATTTGTTGTTTTTTTTGTTTTTGTTTTTTTGTTTTGTTTTTTGTTTTTTTTTTTTTTGGGGGGGGGGGTCGGACAATATGACAATAAGCAGACACTATAATTATTATGTTCCCGAAAAAAAGGAAGTCTTGATTAATAATCTAACAAACAAAAAACAAAGTTAAAACCTTTTTTAAACAGTTTTCCTTAGTCATGAGAGAAAGAAAGAAATAGAGGCAGTCAGAGAAAGGTAAACAAAGATACAGAGCCAGATTGACAGGCAGAAAGGCAGAGTCAAGATCTGGACAGACGGACAGAGACAGAGAAAGAGGAAACGTGAAGAAAAAAATTACGACTGATGGAAGGATAGAAAAAGGGGGTTTTAAGAATGCATGAAATACATTGACAAGAGAATATTAGGTATATTCAATATAAGTGTGTGTGTGTATATGTGTGTATATATATATATATATTATATATATATATGTATATATATATCATTCTCTCTCTGTTTTATCTATCTAATTCTGCAGAGATGAGACAAACTAATTTGCCAATGATTTTTAGTTATCCAACTTCAATCGTGGCAACCTGAATGCTCCAGCAAGGTATTTGGGCCTACCCAGCTCTATATCTTCCTACTGCAGGCTTAACAAAAAGGGTCCTTTACAGCTCGGGACTTAAAGCGCTTTGCTTGCAGGAATTTAAACTTGGTTAAAAGACGTATTAATCTTGTTGAAAAAGTATCATACAAGTCAAAAACTTCTTAGCTAAAATCATCTTCAGGTTATAACTTTCAAACAGTTGTTGTTTCTTCTATGTTGCTGTTAGCTTTTTATTTATTTTCATTGAGGGAGAGAAGGGAGGATGGCAAATAGAAATACGAGTAGATAACTCAAAATATTCCTTTGATTCAAAAGCGTTCTAAAGTTTTTATTTTTAAATTGTATTAAGCAGTTTTGTCAACATTGAAGTGGCAGCATACCTCTTTCATTTTTTAAATAGCAACTAGTGAACACCCAGTTAGTTTTGTAAATCTTTTTAGTTCAACTTACACTCATAAGTATTAAAGAGATTTTGTACTTTTATTTAGTAAAATTATGATAACACGCTTCAGAAATCAAGCAAAATGTATTTTTCTACACGACTGTTTTTGTTTATTAATAAGATTGCGTCCATCAGAAGCAGTAAAAATACCTATCCTTTTATCTAATGTTCAAAACTTAAATCGCATCATTTTTGTTGGACGGAAAGTTAAAACCTATGTAGAACATTGTGGTACGCTTAAGACTCTTTGCCTTGTTTTAGACGAGCGCGATACCTACCGTCTCATCCCTCCACTCAGATTTTGCAGAACATTCGCTCTGGTCTGGAAACTTGAATCTTCTGTTGATCTTGGACGCGCCAAGCAGAAGGGACAGAGGCGATGACGTCATGCCCTCAACTGTGATCACTATCGGCAGAGATGTGTAAGAGAAGGTGCAACCCCTGGACACTCTATAGACTTCGAGAGTAACGCCAGCACACATTGCACAAAATATATTTTTGTGCCCCGACACGCCCAAATATCTGTGGTTTAGGTCGTGGCACAGGCGAAGCACAGGCTCGCTACAGTTACTGTATGCATCGTACTGTTCTGGAAGAGAGGAAAAGCACCCCCTAGGTGCGTGGGTAGACGGTGCTGCCTCGTAAAAAACTTTGCAGTATGGAAGGGAGCGAGCTGCCCTAACGAATTGTACTTCCGATGTTAAGGCATACAGTTCCTGGAATTGAGGACATTTAACGTGTACCGGCCATGGTACCGCGGTCTTGTGATCCAAGGTCTCAGTATCAACCTCTGACCATGAGATGTTCAGACTCTCATTTATTTGGTAACCATTGCAAAGGGCACAATACTTGTTTTTAAAGATGAGGCCATCATGTATGTCCACATACGAAAGGAAAGAATGAAGATCGTCAGATGTGTTGGATTCTCTTTCACATAATTCCCGAAATTCAGCTTCTTCTGAATCTGTCACTGGTTGGTTTTCCGCAGTTGGTGGGCATCGTACAACCTGCAGGTAATCAAAGAAATCAAGGGGGATCGGCAAACACTCGACCTGGTCTGCGTACAGTGGCCGCTCGCTGTTCTGCATTGATGGGGCTGGTTCTCTCAGAAAGGTGCCATTGGGCAGCAGAGAACCGCTCGGGCAGCAAGTATCCAGCGCTGCGCATAGAGGCCGGCAGTCACACGTGAAACACTTGGGGTATGGACACAGATATTCGTTGAGGTTCACTAGAGTTCCATTGACGCATACCATGCCGCAGTAGCGGATGGAGAAATCCTCCCAGTGTTCTGTGTCATGATCCCAGGTTTGACAAACGGATTGGCTTGTACACACAAGGAAGCAGCACAACGCAACTAGGGTGTGATCCACACTAAGCAACATTTCGGTAGCTAAAGTGAAATCAGTGCTACCTAGGTTGAAATAGCCCAATACGTGTCTTTGATCACTGCAGGTGCTAATTTTGAGGAAGTTCAAACGCTCTACATTACTTTACGGACAAAATCTAATACCTAAGATGCAATTGCATAGTTATTGAAATCAATCGGTTATTTACGTTCTTTGCATCCTCAAAATTTCCTCGGACGGCTGAAAATACAAAATTACAGTTAATGGTTTTAACGTTATACAAAATATAAAGGATAGGAGTCGTATCAATGTATTTTACCCTAAATCGTAAACAGCCTTATCATGATTCGAAGCGCTCAGCGAGTGATATATTCGGGAACGAATAACTTCCCATTTAAAAGCAAAAGAAAAAAGTACAGTTGTCATGAGGGAAAAAAACATTGATCTATCTAAACATTTTCATAAAGTGCCGTATTTAATATTGAATAAAAAAAATAAAAATAGAAAGTCCTTCTAGCACACTTTCTGCCACAAATATCCACTATTTTCTATTTCTGGAATGGCGGAGAATTTATGCATAATTACAATAGAAAGGTGCGTCAGTACTCTGCTTACGGTATCATTGTGACATCATCTCAGTCAGGTCGCTGCCGCACTGCTGGTCGTGGTTGTGTGAGCCACTGATATGTGCCCCAGCCAAGTCTGACTGACTGCAGCCTGCAGGCGGGATTTATACATGAAACTGATACTTGTAAAGGGAACCTCCGCATGATTGCATGGAGCATCAACTGTTTATATCATTAGATTAATTCGTAAATTAATGCGCACTAAAAGTCCATGTATCACGTGCAAATAATTGAGCCTTCTGGGCAAATCACTGATGCGGGCTATGAAAACGAGCTTATCTTTCAAGTTGTATACATGTATACAATAATGAAACAAACCTCAGGTTCCTTGGCAGCTCGCACGACCGAGCGAGTGCGTCTGTCGTTTTGTGGTGATGCCTCGAATAAAACAAAATAATTCCTTTTTTTACAATTATCTTCTTTTATTGTTTTTAATGTATACATTTTGTAAATTGTAAACCATTTATTAAAGAAGCGTAAAATTATTCAAGTCAAAGAACAGTTCAGTCTGCAGAGGTTATTTTCAGATACTTATTTGGTTCTTGGGTGCGTGATAAAATTATAAGATTCGATAGTTGACAGGGCGTGACAAGACCTAAACACTGATGTTCATTTTAAGACATAAAAGCGTACAAAAAAAACACACACGCATATTCTATTATAATTTTCGACATCTATCATGACAGTTCATGTATTCAGAAACGGTAGGGCCTATTGTTTGGAACAGTAACGACTCTGCTGCCAATAGCATAACCAAGAAAATTCATGCCTTAAAGACGTCGTGTGTTTTATAACTTTTCATTCAGTAGTTTTGGGGTCGTGTTATTTGGTGTATAATTATGCAAATGCTCTTAATGGGGGTAAAGTATTAAGATTTTTTGTTTATGATCCTTATTGTGATGCAATACTATAATAATTATACAGACGGCGAATTGAATGATATACGGGTAGTTGTACTTTATAATATGAATAGGAGACTAGTTTTCCACTAAACCTCTGCGTTCAAAAGGGTCCGGTCTTAATGTTCTCATTTTTTGTAATTCACTATTCCAGTGGACCCCTGGTTTACATCTTAATTTAAGTTCCTTAAGGTAATGTTAGGTTAATATTTAGCCCAATTTAATTAAAAATTAATGTAAAAATGTTTCTACCATATTTGTTTAAATGAAAATGGAAGTTGCTACGTTTTGAAAATCAATCATCGTCCGCAGTGGTTTATATAGGCCTACAGGACTTTTTTTTCGATTTTGAAACTTTTCCAATCATATGAAGTTGCTGAAAGATTAAGCGTTCTTGTACAGATATTCCAGTCATGATCGATCCATTCACCCATCCACCCATCCATCCATCCACCATCCATCCATCTCTCTCACACTCAGTCTCAGCCGGTGACATCACACTGACACCGACCCAACCAGTAAGGGGGAAAAGTCACCAGTGTGGGGCTCGAACCGCGGATCTTCTGCGTCGAAAGCCAATATTCTACCCCAGGACTATGGCGCCTCCAGGGGTAGTAAGTGAAGAGGCTATATTGAATTACAGTCATGGCTGCAATGATGGTTTCCGTTTGTTTGTTTTTAATGGGTTTTTTTAATTTGTTCTTTAATTGGCCCTGGCGTCAAGTTTATGGCATTCTATACAGTATTGCAGTACCGTGTAGTCACATGTTGAAGTCAACAACCGTGGTGCGACAGCTGTCGCCGAGAACAGACCGAGGTGGCGGCGGCGGGGATAGTGAGTTTGCAGTCTGCACACGATGACAAAACGAGGAGGGCAAAGCAAAATATTGTTTCAAAGGTAATATGACATTCCTTTTTTTTCCTTTTTTTTATAGCTGTTTAGTCATCAGTGGGTGTTGTAGTCAAACAGATGCGTTCGCTGTTTTGTTTGGTCGACCTAAATTGTGTCACATCTTTAATAACATTTTTACAGTGAAGCAAAATCACAAGTCCACACAGAGAAAGCAAATCGTTAAAAATAGCTGTCGCGATGACGCTGGTAAAAAGGCAGTTTCTTATATCATTTTTAACTCTATTAAATTTTGCAAATATTCTAAATTTCTGACCGTGTTGGTGGAGCATTGGATAGGCGCAGGTTTAAATCTGGTCAAAGGAAACAAAATACCATAGCAACAAGCGAAATTGTAGGCCTGTGTTTTGGTCGTTTTTATTGTGGTTTTCTTTTTCTTTTAAACTAATAAAAATAAATAGCTTAACGGCGGTATTCTAAGTATAGAGTCATGGCAATTAATATTGGGTAACATTTGTTCCTTATCTTTTAACATTGTTTTGTCAGTTTGGGTTTATTCTGAATAAATCAACAGAGGTGAAATTTAACCCGTTTAAAAAAGTTACCCTACATTTTCAGCAAAACCCTATAATGCAAGCGAGGTTGCCAGTACCGGTAGCTAAGATTTGATTCCATACCGCATGTCATATCTCAACTAAATTGTTTTGCACAATTGTGCTGTAGTATGTACAGTATTAGCGGCACAGCTGTGTCGAACTTCAGACGACTACAAAGATTAGCGATAAGCTGTCCCTTGTTTAAATAACACATACAAACAACGTTGCCCCGATTCGGCTCAGACGAGTTGCTCGTATTCCCTTAACACGGATGAGGTAATTAAAGTAGGTCAAACAAACCGTATCATATTAAAAATTTATGATAATAATGTTACCCCGTCGTTTCTCTCTCTCTCTCTCTCTCTCTCTCTCTCTCTCTCTCTCTCTCTCTCTCTCTCTCTCTCTCTCTCTCTCTCTCTCTCTCTCTCTCTCTCTCTCTCTCTCTCTCTCTCTCTCTCTCTCTCTCTCTCTTGCGCGCTCTCTCTCTCTCTCTCTCTCTCTCTCTCTCTCTCTTCTCTCTCTCTCCTCTCTCTCTCTCTCTCTCTCGCGCGCGCGGGGGGGTGCGGTAGCCATGGGGTAGAACATCGGCTTCCGAGCAGGAGTTCCCTGGCGATGTTGTTCCCTACTGGCTCTATTGTTGTCAGTTTAATGTGAGCGGCTGGAACAAGAGTATCCCCACCCTGTTTTGTATGTGGCAGCCCATAAAATTGTCAGACGTCAGTCTAGGGGCTTGTCCACAATATAGTCTATATTATGCTGACGTTGGACGTTAAATCAACTCAACTCAACCCAACTGTCTCCCTCCCTCGCTCTCATTCTCTCTCGTGTAACACCAATTTCGTTTTTCAATGTATCAAATTATGTTGATGGTGTTAATTAAGATCCTATGAGCTTTTCCCATGACTTTAGTCTTATGATATTGTGTGTTCTGTTAGAATTGGTCCCGTAAATTAATTATTTCAAAGAAAAAAAATTAATGTGAGAGAAGAAGTGGCAAAGTATGTTTTTTAAAGGATTGTAAAATGAGGAAAATATAAATAAAAAGTGGGGGTGGTAGTGGGGGTGGTAGCATTAATGACATGGGTGTTAATAATCAGGGTAACGATAATTATAATGGAAAAATTGGGGTAGCAGCAGGGATAATGTAAAAAAAAAAAAAAAAAACAAAAAACAAATAAAAAAACAAACAAAAAACAAACCAAAAAACAAAAAAACACGTAACTACTGCTGAGGTAGTAGGAATGGCTATGGTGGGTAGGTGGCGATCGTAGGAGCTGCAATAGCCACGGCCATATTTGGAATGGGGGAACAATACTAAATTAGAATACCAAAGGGTAATACCCCCGGTTTTAACTATGCAGCCATACCAGTTGCACCTACTTCTTCAATCTCCCGCCTCACTCATAAAAAGAAAAATGTATAAACCTAATCTTACCCGTCCCCCCAGCGTAGAAGGGAAGGTTTGTCTTATCTGTCTCAACCTATCCCCCCTTTCCACTTTAGAACCTCCAAAATTAGGGAACCCCATACACAAGAGGACCAGCCTCGTAGTAATAGAATGAACCAGCATATGATCTATCATGTCTTGCCTTCCTCCTGATCTTTTGTCTTCTGTCAACGCCGCCTGTCGCCGTATAGGATCCCCCAGGGGAACCTAGGAGACGTTAAACCCGGAGAGAGAGAGAGAGAGAGAGAGAGAGAGAGAGAGAGAGAGAGAGAGAGAGAGAGAATTCTCTCCCTCCCTCTATAGAGAACCTAGAAAAGGTGACTTTTTAAAGTGGTGACACGTCGAGATTGGCTCGAGCCTGAACTATATAGAACTTGATATTGTTGTAATGGAAAGTAAGCTGGGATGTGAAGGTTAAAAAAAAAAAAAAAAAAAAAAGAACCTGAACCGCGCTGTGGGGGAGGATATTCATGTTGTTTATATGATATTAAGTTAAGAGTGATTTCCCTTGTATTTACCGAATTTTCATTGGTTATCGCAGTTAATAGAGCATTTCTGTTTCTTAGCATCTGACAAGTTGTTGATGAATGGCGGTCAGCGCCTGCGTGGTGAAGTATGTAAATAATGATCAATATAAATATAATATTGTTTTGCAATTTGGTATCACTAAAATATTGTTATCGTTTTATTAAAAAAAGGAAAATCAATCCTGATCAAATCACTAATTAAATATACTCTAGGTTTGTATAAAATTAGATCTAGATCTAGATTAGATTTGAAAATGGAAGTCTCGTACCGAAACATTGATCTAGATTCTAGATCTAGATCTTGTCTAGTCTAGGACTAGATCTAGATCTTAGATATAGATATAGATTCAGAATTCTCAATCTATGACTTAGAATTAGATATGTATCAAAGTATAAACCAAGAGTTGATTAGTTTGTTCTAAATGATTTGTGGACTCATGTAGGCCCTATTGATTAGACCCCCCCCCCCCCCCCCCCCCTAAAAAATAAAAAAATTAAAAAGCATCCCAATCTATTCTAAAGTTGAATAGATCTAGGCTTGGTATTTGGCCAACCTTTTGGATAAGTAGCCAATATAGTTAGTTTTGTCTTTATTGTAAGCTCAGATTTTGATCACTTAATTCCACCTCTATGGATCGAATCATACGAATGACACTTTATTGGGTTAAACAATGTTTTCATACCCATAGAATGCCTAACTTTAAAATCGATACCTTTTTTAATTACTAACTTATAAAGATAGAGGGAAGCAAGTGACTAGAGTAATACAGACCGGCCAACCACGCTAATTTTTTTTAAGGCCAATCAACTTATAAAGTCTTATTACAAAGCTAGTATAAGAAACACTTTCGAACGTTTAGGCTATTCCAACATGCATTACGAGCGAAGTATGTCATAATGTGAGAAGCCCCCTATAGATTGTATAGATACCAGGTATTATAGCATCCTATCTGCCTGAGTGATAATCTGATCGAAAAGAAAGATCATACAGAACTATTACTACATGAGAATAATGAAAGTTTCTTGGTTGTTTAAGTTCTATCTATGCATTACCAATGTCCATCTCTGTAAAGAGGGGAAGAGGCAAACTGGCTCAAATGGTAGAGCCTTGGTTTCCAGATCAGGAGGTCCGGTGTTCAAATCCCATGACCGATCAAAATTTGCTTGTCCAATTTCATCACCTCCTTGTTAGGTTGGTGTGTCAGTATGATGTGACTGGGTGAGACAGGAATCCAGGTCTCCTCATCCTGTCTCATGTGTGGCAGCACATAAAATTGTCAGATGTCAGTCTTGGAGGCGATCCACAGTATAGGCGAAATAGACCTGATCTTTAGCGTTAAGCAACCGACTCAACTCAACTAAATCTGTACGAAGAGCGCTAAATTTAGTTTTAGAAAGATGTGTATACGTGGGTTCGGCGTGTTGGCCTTGAACGTCTATATAAATAATAGCTGTAGATGTAGAAACAACATGTATAGGCTCTATAGACTCATGCAATCTTAACTAACTCTAATCTAGGGAACTTGTAGATCACTTTACCCTCTTCCCCCTATTCGTAGAAGTACGACATTGATGCAAAGAACGTTGATTTAAAAAGGACCGAAGAAAAAACTTTTTATGAGAAATAGGCCTGATTTTGTTATTGGTATTGAAACATGTAGATCTATTCTTGTGTACTGTTGGGTCGAATGGCAGTATGTAGGATTTTATGTCACATGACTTCACCACAGGAGGTCCACATTAAGGTTATTATTTTTTCAAAGACTTGATAGTCACTAGAGCTAGGTGTACATCCAACCATGTTGTTCGGCTCTGTTGTTTACCTTGTGGACAGCTGTAGTATCTCTGTAGACTTTCTTAATGAGACAGTGATACTTTTATACTACTACTACTACTGCTACTACTAGTACTACTACTACTACTGCTGTTGTTGTTACTGCTAATACTACTAGAAAGCAAACTAAAATAATGGTGATTCTGCATTGCTTACAAGTGTCTTGTATATACATGTCTCTGTGTTGTTTCTAATGTGTGTGTTGTTGTTGTTGGGTTGTTGTTGTTTTTTTGGGGTGGGGGGGGTTGTGACATTGTGAATATTTGTGTTTTTAGGTTTGCATATATGGATTCTTGGAGACCATGTTATTTGGTGATGAGATCTTTGATTAAAATAAGATGTTGTAGAAAATTAACATTTAAAATTTCGAGCAAAACCAAAATTTTAATTTTTTTTATATACAATCATTTCACACGATTTCAAACGCAACTCAGCTTTCCGCTTGGTAAAAATTCTCCCTTTGAAATTTCTCATTTCTCTGATTGGCATTTCGAAATTCCCTCTTTGGCATTTTGGAGGGTTGGCAAACCTGGTAATGATTAACTTAAGTAATACGTGTGTGGTCAGCCGAAAATATTATTTGAATGCGGGGCTGGCTACTTCAGCCGAATGCGCAAAATTTTGTTTATGAGGTTTCCACTGTACTACACTTTATTAAGTCCATAGACACTCATCCAAATTACAAGGAAGCAATTAGACATAAATCTTCTAATCCAAAAATTGTAGGTTTATGGTACATCATGTTTTCTTACATCAATATCTGTAAATCAACAAATAAGTATAAGACTGTGCCTTTGAGTATATATGTCATGAAATTTAGTCCTTTGATGTTGATGTGGAACAATTTATAAATATTCAAGTGTAACATTAAAAAGTTTCACAAAAATAGCATAAACATGGACGCAATCATTTTCACCATATTCTCTCAGAAACATTTTAATCCTAGGTGTAAATAAATTTGCCCCTTTTTTAAATTATTATTCTTGGAATGTTAAAGAATTATGTCAACAATTCAAGGAACTATCCTAGGGATTTTGAAACTGCATCATTTAAATTTATTTCTGAACCAATCAATTAATTAACAAATTCACATCCCAACTACCTGTTTCTGGTGAATTTTATATAGTATTTTCATTTAAACCTTACAAAACGAAGTCTGATAATTCAAATTTCTGACAAACCAAATTTTGCTAGAGGATAGGTCATTTTTTTTTCTTTTTGGCTCTATTAAAATCAAATTCATAATTTGAAATGTTTCGGGTGTGATCCTTTTAATTCGAAGCTCACACCAATAGGCATTATAAAAGTACTACCTGTCAAGCAAAATTCAATTCTCCCTGCTGCCCAATACATGCTTTTTAATTAAATGGGGTTAGGAAAAGATTGCAGTAGATAGTATTTCACTTTTTAAAAATCTCTATTTTGATTCTTGCCAACCTGCAGAATAAAGTAAGTTGAAACTCTTGTGGTAAAAACTTACTTGTGAGGTTAATTTTTTTAATGGCACACATAGGATAGGCTTATTTGGAAATAATTGATAATTGATGCATGTTAATTGAACTTTTTCTAGCATTCTCCGTTTTTGTTTTGTTTTTTTAGGGGGGGGGGTGTTTTTATAGGTGCTCAGGGAACTGTATATCATCTTTACAAGTATACTAATGATTCAATATGACCACAAACTGTGTCCATGTAGAAAATTTTATTATTAAGTTTAATACTTGCTTTCAATCTGAGTTAAAATTGCTCCTGATCATATCAATCAATATTTTGTTTAAGGATACTTTACTTTCTTTAGAGGAAATAATAATTGTCAACTGATGTAATACTGCACTAGAAATCATAGGTTTGTGTGAAGAATCGTCTCTGCTTTTTTACAATACATTCATGCTTTTTAGTACTGCATTCTTTTAAGACTTGCTCTGTTTTTGCCTTTTGAATGCTAGGTCGCTCGTTCACTGCTAGACAAAAAAAATGACTGCACCATTTTGATGGGGAAAACTTGAGTACCATCCTATGCGCCCTTTCAAACATGAATCCTGACGCTTGCCGAGATGTCATGGATAGAAGCAGATTGCCATACGACACTGGACCTGACTTCAACAAGGTCACCAGTGGCTTGGATGAGCTGTCGTTGAAGAAACAGTTGCCACTACGCCAGCAGACAAACAAGCCGGTACTAAAGTACAACACATCTATGGCCAAGTCTGTCCATCTGTTCAGTCATGGAGACGGTGCATTAGTAAGGAGAGATTCTGCTGGTTTCAACTTGTACACTCAGAATGGCATGTATTACACTGGTCATATAAATGGAAATAACCAGACCTACACTAATGAAATGTCCTCTGTTTCAAGGCATCCTTCTGCTCAAAACAGCAGTCCTGTGCAGACAATGGCTGGGAGAAGCACACCTTCAAACCCTTACGTCAGACCAGTGAGTGCCACAGAAGTTGCGGCAAACATCAACAGTGACAAGGCTCGGCGAATGGTGGAAGCTGCAGCAGCGATATCTAACATTTCAGAGAAAACCGCCACAGCATTTCACGCCCAAACCCTGCAACGCAACTCCTTCCTTCGACCTTTAAGTGGAACAGGCAGTAATAGGGATAAACAGTCCTCTGTAGCTTTACACTCAGGTTCTAACCCATCTACTTACCAGAGACCTCCAGACTCTTCATTGAAACAAGAGGATTCGCACGGACCAGAAATTAACTCAAAACATATAGCTGAATCTAAGCATAACAAAAAGACACTTTTTGACTTTGCTAGTACTACCTCGACTACATTAGTGAAACCACACATTAACCAAAATGTTCAAGGACAGCAACACCCAGGATCCATTTCTCAGAAGGCAAAGACTCCGTCACGAAACAATACTTTATCATATGTCAGGAATCCATCCTATTCACCAAACAAGCCTTATGCCAATGGCACACTAGATCCTACATCCCATGTTCGAAATGAGCCTTCTTATTCTCTCTTCAATGGATCAACAGGAGGTAATTCCTTTATTAACGGCACGACAGACACAAAGTATCACTCTGACCCTGGTGAGTGTCTTCATTTCCATCAATGTCTTTTTTTTTATTTTATACTGCAATGTTTGCATTGATCAAGCAGTTTGTTTGGTGTTGTTTGTTTTTTTTCATTGTTGTTTGAAATAAACGCTGCCCTTTTCTTCCATTTACTTCCTCATACCAGCAGCTATTATTGTCTCTTCTCTATATCACCTTTTCATTATCCTATATGATTATATATCTCAATGCTTTATTCCTTTTATAGTGTAAAACGTTGGCTAGAAGCCCTGAATGTGTTTTACAACGTGCTTAAAATAGCTGTGCTTAAATTGATATGTGGATGTATGCATTGTCCTCTTCTCTGTTAAGACAGATTGGATAAGTATCATTGTAAAAATCAGTCTAGTTGCTAGGCTGAAATACGCATTTAGTAATTTCTAGAGAAGGGCGGCAATGCTAAACTCTTTTTTTTTTAAATCGGATTCTTTCATGACACATAATTATTTTAACTATCTCAAGTATTGCTTATTTAGTCTTCTTTTCCTAATGTCTGTTTCGTTTTGAGGAATCATAATGTAAAGTTCCGAATTAGAAACTATTTTAATCGAAATGTTAAGGTGTTTTAAGAGCAAAAAGAAGACATGGTTTTGTTCAAACTTTTTCCCTGTCTTGTCCGGAAACTGAAACAGCGTTTCACTGTTCTAAAATAGCCATGTAGATAATTAACTTTTGTGTGTGCTGGTAGGAGGAAATAAGGTTAATGTAAAAACATCTTTTATGGATTTTATTTGAAATCAGATGAATCACCAGGAGCGCCCACTGCACCTGACAACCGACTAGCTGGAGGGGACAGCATGGGTTCTCTAAAGAAAATGCCCGTGACCAACACACTCACGGGGACAGTCTACTACAGGAAGTCCAGTCTGTCTGACGGTCTTGGTAGGCGTGGAAACCAGTCGGTTGTTCCAGGCAATATCAATTCGTCCAACGCCTCCGGTAAGTCCGTCATGGCGGAGCAGAGTGTGATGAGCTCAACTGCTAGTCTGAAGTCTGTAAGTTCTTCGGTTAAGTCTACCGGTGATTTGTCTTCCAACCGACCACCTCTTGAGCGGTCTAACGCCACCCTCCAGTCTCAAAGCTCCTCTGCCGCGCCTGACGTCAGGACCTCATCAAAACCGTCACTGGCCACGGATTCCCAACAGGCTTCAGACAGGCCGGGTCTGTCCACCAAGCCTCCGACAGGGTCCAAAGAGAAACCTGCCCAGAGACAGGGCGGCATCGGTGATTTCAGCCAGAATACTTTCAGTAAAAAGAAGACGAGTGCGTCGCTGAGAAACGTGTCTGGCAAAGTCCTGGGCGTGCCCTCCGACAGAAAGCCGCCCAACAAACGCGGGAGTTTGTCCGCTACAGCCGCCAAGCTGGAGCAGAGGCCGCTCGGCGACGGGGCCCCGGCCAAGTCCGGTGGCTGCAGCACCGAGAGGCGCGGCAAGCTGGCCGGGGACTGTGACGAGGAAGGGGAGGATGAGATCTACGACGAGGACGACTATGATGACGAAGACGAGGAATATGATCAGGATGGAAGCAGTGATGCGAGTCCGTCTGGGTGAGTAAATTCATGACACATTCTGTCTTTTCACTGCATGAAATTTCAAGTGTTAAATACTGTGCGGACCCGTGCTACCGAGGCCTCAAAGGAAATCACTATACTAATCTCCAACTCATTTTGTGCCTTTATACAGTAGTATTAACAAACAGTGAGAGAAGAGTCGCGTTATTTGTAATGACACACAAGTGCAGCACAAAGTCGGATTCAACCTTAACTGATTTTTTCCCTAGGCAGATGCAGAAACTCGACTCTCTTTTTAGTTTCGAGCTTGTATCTCACTACGGAATACCAGTCAATGTATTTGACATTGTGTAGGTGCAGAAATACTCTATATTCCGGCGGGGCATGTACATGTGCAATGCCTTCTTGCCAAAAAAACTGAACTGCCAGGGTCATCTATAGCAATGCGTTACAGTGGTGGATCTACCAATCTGTACTGATTTGGCTGCCGTGACTTGAGCCCTAATCCTAAATGGTGCGGGTTCAACTGTAGGGCAGGTACCGTGGACATCTCATGCAAAGTGTGTCAATCTGAAATCGTAACTCGCGGTTGGTACTCTCTCTCTCTCTCTCTCTCTCTCTCTCTCTCTCTCTCTCTCTATCTATCTATCTATCTATCTATCTATCTCTCCTTTGTTTTTTGTTGTTTGTTTTTTTCGGAAATATGAGGAATTTTAACATAGGCGTCTGCAAATGATTTCAATTATTTCATTTACATGATTGTATTTCAACAAATTGGTTTAGTTATGTCCATTCTAAGGCGAATCTCCTGTTTTAAAATGTGACATTTTGTGGACAATGTTTCTCTTCAGAGGAAGCTTCGATATCAGAAAGGAAGACATCCTTTCAAGAGTCAGAGGTAGAGACTGTGGTAAAATAAGGGATGGAAGACTGTCGCCACAGTGTCGGCTGTTTCAATAATTATTTGTTGGGTTCATACAGTATGTAAGATCGTTTCGTCGCGATAATCAGTTAAACGCCGAGGAATTTACGGGTATTTGTTTGGGAGATTCCGTGATCCGGCTATGTAATCAAAACTAAGATAGACATGTCTACTATCGATACACTCAGAAGAACAGATACTGAAAATAGAAGATCGCATATTTTTTTCAAGACTGACGCTCCTCCAATTAAGCTGATCCTCGGGTTGAAAGCCTGGCTAGTTGACCGTGCACTCAGTCTTGCAGTCTTTAATGACAAGCTCCTCGCACGAGTGATTGCCTGTCCCTAGCGCTTCTGGAAGTGGTCACAAGCGGGCAATTATTCTGCTTATTAGAGCTAACAATGTGTAACCAATCAAGTGCGGCCGATACGCTCTGATGAAGGCGCTAGGGGGTCGGTCTTTGGCCGACTGACCTCAGCTGCCTTGTGTCTGCTTACATAAGTTTCAGCCATATGATATGAGCTCATCATATTGTCAATAACTATATGTAAATACAATTTTATTTGTATCCTACAACAAAAAAGTTATAATTATGTTCGTTAAAACATGATGTGTCTTAGTTTCTTATCTTTACTATGCATTTACAACCCGTCGTCTTTTTTGTCTATTCTCAAAACTCAAATCTCTCTCTCTCTCTCTCTCTCTCTCTCTCTCTCTCTCTCTCTCTCTCTGTCTCTCTCTCTTTCTGTTATATCATAACGGCATGAGCCGGTCTTCTTTCATTATAGCCGCTTTTATTCTTATATATACTGCTACAAACTTATCAGAAGGGTCGTTCTCGTTGTTTATATCCGTGTTGTTTTTTGTTTCCATGTAGAGACCACGAACGCCTTTCAGATCGTGTCGCTGCTTTATGAAGAAATAACGCGTGTCTTTTCATAGGCGCGTCCGAGGACTCCGAGCTATCTATGCACGTCTGTAGTACTTAGACGACGCTAAATAATACATCAGACTGATTGTCAAGGCATATCGGTTTTTCGCCTTTGAAGTTCCTCAGGCTTTCTATATTGCCCATTGAAATATGTGCACTTTTATGGGGCAAGTGACGGCAGTAATGTGATCTTGTCCAATCGATTTTGTCTCCCCTTCCTGTTAGTGCTAGGTGTGAAAGTTCTTCCTCCAGTCGCTGAATATATTAATGATTGTGTTCACTCATTAATGAAATACATTATTTCGTTAAGTTCATAAAGTACGCAATCGTCCTACGATTTTTTCTTGCGTTCTTCTCTTTCATTTATTTATATATGATAAAAATAAAACTACTTCTTTCTCTCTTTCTCGATAGCACATACATCAACTCGTCTTCTACATGAATTCGACTTCATTGAAAACCCTATTTGAACTTTCTACTCAAACGCAGTGGGGGGACAACACAACTTCAATTCACCGTAAAGCGCGTTCTCTTTAACTTTTTGACGAAAGTTCACAATAGATGGATTCGTATAGAAGACGTGTTGGTGTTTGCACTAACTGCGTTCAAGGCCCAACTATCCATGGTAAAAATGTAAAGATCTAGTTTGAGTTGACCTTTTACTCAATTTTAGGTCGCTTGGTACCTGAGCAGTTTCCTACAGAATGACTGGTGACGCTTTCTCACGTCGGCTTTGCTTATAGTCGCTAGCAAGATTTTTTCTGTCTATACCGCTATCTTGCTCGCTCTCTGTCTCTGTCTCTCTGTCTCTCTGTCTCTCTCTCTCTCTCTCTCTCTCTCTCTCTCTCTTTCTCTATCTGTGAAATGCACACACACGATATATATATATATATATATATACAATGTATATCACCAGCTGTAAGTAACGGGGTTCCGGGTCGCCGATCGCCGGCTTGAGTTTACGTTAACAACCACGACTCGGGTCCGTTCAGTAAGCGCTAACGCCAGGACAGTTGGCTTACTGTGCCCTCGTGGCTTCAGAAGACAAAGCGTGTCACTCTAAATAAGAACAGGCATTACACACAAACATTGATTTTGTTTCTTTTGAAAAAATTGATCGGTAACGGTGTTAGGCTTTGTGTAACAGTCGCACCTCGGTGCCCTTTCGCTGTTAACTCCTTCCTTTCTTAGGTTTCTTCATCTTCAATACAAAGCACTTACAGTTAAATTGTAAAGAGCCTCTTTGTCCTGAACCTTCAAGGGCTTGACGGTGCGTGAAAATGAAACACTTGAAAGTATTTCTGTCGTGTTTTCTATGGCCACTGTGATTGTTTGTCCAATATTTTAAGTCTCTGGGTTTATTCCTTCATTGTCATGCTAAGAACATAGTGAACACCCCTCGTATAGATATATATATATATCGCCAGCTGTAAGTAACGGGGTTCCGGGTCGCCGATCGCCGGCTTGAGTTTACGTTAACAACCAAGACTCGGGTCCGTTCAGTAAGCACTAACGCCAGGACAGTTGGCTTACTCAGGTACTGTGCCCTCGTGGCTTGAGAAGACAAAGCGTGTCACCCTCAATAAGAACAGGCATTACACACAAACATTGATTTTGTTTCTTTTGAAAAAATTGATCGGTAACGGTGTTAGGCTTTGTGTAACAGTCGCACCTCGGTGCCCTTTCGCTGTTAACTCCTTCCTTTCTTAGGTTTCTTCATCTTCAATACAAAGCACTTACAGTGAAATTGTAAAGAGCCTCTTTGTCCTGAACCTTCAAAGGCTTGACGGTGCGTGAAAATGAAACACTTGAAAGTATTTCTGTCGTGTTTTCTATGGCCACTGTGGCAGTATTGAACACTGAACAGTCACTGCCTCTGCTGGTATATAAAGGAATGGTATTCTCGCATTGATATAAATCCAAGTGTTATATATTATAGTAAGATACGACTTGATACTGGTAATAAAAACTACACTTGAGGGAAGAAACGCACCATTTGTCCTGCATATATTAGCACCAACGAAAGACGTTGTGACATTTTACTTATAAATCGTTTTTACGTTTTCCTGCTGGCATTCATTATAGCTATTAGACAGTCCCTTTTCGGTAGGCTTCTTCGTTTCTTCTTCGAAGACGTCTACTCTTATAAGTGTATTTTGTATGTGATTTTTCACAAGTATGCATTTTTTTTCTTTTAAGTGTTATCAAATTAATGTCCTTATTTTGACCTCTTGATTTATCAAGATAAACGGATTCAACAATTTGTCAATGGCTCTGGGGATAAAGTCCTTTGCATTTAACTTTATGTCTAAAACATCTTATCCCAAGCTTGAGTAATCAGAGTGCTTATAAGGTTTCCAAAGAAAAGAATATGCTGTAGTACCAGAAGCCATTCAGCGATTTGCTCTGGGGTACTGTTTCTCCGGGCTCAGTGGAGGTGAGGAACCAAAATCTGGCTCTACCGATAATGATTGATAACGTGGGGGCACTTGGGTGCTTCCCGAAACTGAAGTCCCGTCACCGACAACGTTTGATTTTACCGATTTCCTGTTTGGAGATGAGAGAGGAACCCTGTGTCAACACGACTTTATCATAACGATCGGGAAACAACACCATTAGCTATGTACATGTAGAATCCATATTGGAATTTGATTTCGTAAAGAGTTACATAAGTTAGGAGTCATGAGCTCTGCTTAAGGTTTTAGGTAGCTTATCAAGCAGTGCTGAACTGTGTAAAAGATTGGATAAGATAAGATAGGCTTTTAATATCCCATAGGGAAATCACAGCAGCTGTACATATGAGGAAAAAAAATCAGGATTTCAATATATGTGGTTAAAAAAAAGTTTACAATCAATGGTGAGGCCGAGATATTTCTATGTGTCAACAACTTCAACTTGCACATCGTTAATTTTTTGGCGGTGTTAAAGGAGTTGTCTTGTTTTGTCTAAAATAAACAAAATTCATCTCTTTCAGACTTGTGTTTAATTAATGTTCAAATTTAAAAAGTTAGTCTTGCATTAAGACACAATTTTTTAACTTAAAATCTTCGTTGTTTGTTATTGTTCCGACTAGACAAGAGTCGTACGCAAATTTAATTAATCGCCTGTTGGTGTAAGCAGTGTATAAAATTGGTGTAAAAGCACACAGCCTAACGATGTCCCCGTGTTTGTGATAATAGTTTTGGATCTAATACCATTTTTATTAACATAATGATTGTGGTCTCATTGTAATAGTGATTTTAAAAAATCCAGGCAATAACACTGGCATCAATATGCAAGTCACACAATTTCTTTATCATAAGATGGGGCTGGATAGTATTAACATGTAAAAAATAATAAAACTTCTAGTAAAAACTCAGGGTGTCTCAAGATGTTTTTGGACAGTATTTAAAAACCTCAACATAGCATCTTCAATGTTTCTTCTTTCTTTATAGGGAAACTGAAAAATACATTTAAAAACAATAGATGTAAAAGAAACAGGTATTAGATAATTCAATTGTATGACACTTGACTTTTTAGTGACATGAATAATTTCCTAAGTTTTCCACACTGTTGGTGTTGTGTGTGTTTGCAAAGACATATTGAAAATATAATCGATGCTAACTGCTGGTTACACAGTTTAAGAATTGTCCCCTTAACCTTGTCAGGACGACAGTTGTTGTTTACATGTGCGTTTTTGAACTGCACGCCACCGACTCTTCTTCGAGTACTTTTACACACCCATAATGATTCTCTTATAATTCATTCATAAACGGCGCTCTTAATTCCTCATGCTCTTTACTGAAATCTTGGTAATCAAAACGACAGTAAATGTGTTCAGTTCATCTGCATAATATATAATCTTTCGTTTTGTACTACTAATATGCCTTTAAGTCCGTAGCTGCTCATATTTTTCAAGTTGTTCCATGTGTTTCATAATTTATGTTATTTTCCTTGAACTTACATTCGTATATTTTTTTTTACATTTTCTGGTCTTAACTTCTATCTTTTTTTTACAATATCTTTCATTTCATCTTTGTGGGTGATTTTTTAAGTTAACCTTTTTTCTCATAATAGCTCTTTAAATTCCCGCAGAAAGGAATAAAACAGTTAATCGTGTCCGTTAGCCACACGAGTCTTTAACAACGTCCCGGTATCCAGACCGGAACAAAGATGCTCTGTTTTTTCCTCAGACCATTCTTCGACAGTTCGAGTGGTGGGTTTCTTGGTCTTCAGCGATATTTAGGAATTAGGTACACGTATACGTTGTTGTGGGCAGACGCTCCCAACAATGGCAGAGGGATGGACTTGTAAGCGTCTGGAATGTTACTGTAACAACGGTCTAAATTCGTTGTCCCTCTTGTCGCACACGAGTCGTATTGACGGTCGTGGGGTAGGGGGTTATCCAGGAGACAATGAATAAGATTACCAACGATAAGTTTGATGGCGTGAGGTGATCTAGTTTCCTGATCGTTGATGTATGGTGACAGCAATTCAATTGACTTGGGCCCAAGATTCGTTTCAGGGATATAGAGTATATAAGGTTCATAATATCAGAGGTAAATTCTCTGGGCAAGTAACATGATCTCACATTGATGCTTAACAGCTTAACATGGGGCGGGCATATTTTCTCGCGGATCCTCACATTGTTTTGTGTGTCCACCGTTCGTTAAAATACAGGCAAACGCCGCCACCTCTGGGGGTTTTCATTGGCCTCAGTTATGCCCCCCCCCTTCCTTTCAAAAGAGAAAAACCGTCGATTGCGATAGCCAAATCTGGGGGTCTCGACAGAGCCAAGAAATGAGGACTCGCGGTGTTCAGGTAGGTGTTTAGGGGGGAGAAGAGGCGGTAGCCCTGTGGGAGAACATCGGCTTCTGGTGGAGGAAGTCCGTGGTTCGAACTCTTGTGATTTCACCCATACTGGTTGGGTCGTTGTCAGTCTAATGTGACTGGCTGAGACATTAGTTATGTTATATTGTATCCCCGTCCTGTCTCGTTTGTGGTAGCACATAAAATTGTCAGACGTCAGTCTTGGGGTCCGACCACAATGTAACGTATATAGTGCGGACGTTGGAAGTTAAACCCACTTAACTGTAG
Source organism: Elysia chlorotica (assembly GCA_003991915.1). Lineage (NCBI taxonomy): Eukaryota > Metazoa > Mollusca > Gastropoda > Plakobranchidae > Elysia > Elysia chlorotica. The sequence goes on from RQTK01000143.1 coordinate 645,261, forward strand.
GTGTTAGGAAGAGGCTGACAGTTCATCAAGTTTGTTACTAAGAGAAGGATTGTTTACGAAAACAAATTTTTAGTAAAAACTGTTTAGCTTTTCGATGCCGTCTTTTTTTCTTTAAGTCCCCCTTTCCTCCCCCTTTTTCTCGCAGGTTGTTGTTGGAGTGTGTGCTGGATGTGTTCACATTATGAATTCAGGCACTAGGAACGGAGCTCCCGCGTCATGGCGGCGCTATAACAAATTGTGTTGGGCATGAGTTGGCTCACATTTAAGTTTAGCAAAGCAGAAAATCGCCACAAATAAAGCTAAAATTGAAAACATCTTGTAGAATTTCACACAAAAATGTATCCTACCAATGAAAGAAACAACACAAATACGAGAGCACAAAAGACACGACCATGTCGCCGCAGGAGCAGCGCCAAAAAATATATTGATATATTTCATGTCATAAAATCGAGCGGGGGTATTTGATAGCACTGCGGTGGATTTGCCTTTTTACTTGTTGAGCATGAGTTCTAGCTAGGTATCATGTTGACTATGTAAAATATCAATCGGCCATAGCTGTAGCAGTGATGATCAGAGAAAAATACTATTGTTTCTGTGCAGCTGTAGCACAACCGATCGAATAATAACATATTACCCCTGACTATTCCCCATGATTAGAGGATAGCGGTGACCATAATTTTATTGTACGTGTATTGACTGATGGGTGGAGTAAGATCTAGTTAAATAGATGCGTGATGTTGTTGTTGTTGTTGTTGTTGTTGTTGTTTACTGTCATAAGTATCGATAAATCTTTTAAAATGTCTTTTTTATTGCTTTATTGGCCACATGGAAAAAATAGAGATATTTTAAAATAATATGTTTTTTTTTGTGTGTGTATTTTTAATATTTGATGATATTTACGAACCCTAAATATCTCGAATCGTATAACGGGGACTAAGGTGGCAATTTAGCCTAATTATTGAATGCCAAGTTATAAAGATATATCTAATGGAAAATATAATAGGACAACTGAAATATTACTTTGTTTATTGAAATACAATATCTTGTCTAATGCTTTGTCCTATTCACATGAACAAGGAAAAATGTTTATAGGAGAGGGGTGAGCTTAGGATGCTGCTTAAAGTACAAATCGAAGTGACTATAATCTGTTTCTAAAGATGGACCTACATCCAGGTTCGAAAAAACACCTAAAAAGAGAATACACCTGGACAGCACCCTCCATAGATTTTTTGTTGTCTAAAAAACTGTATGTTTTACACACACAAAAAATGAAGATATAATGTTATTGTACGCGGTAATTCCGATTACTGCCGATAAAATAAATTTATACCAAACAGAATAGTTATCACAAGAAGCTTTATAGATGCCTATAACTTCAAAACCATCTATGTCTGGGCAAAACTCTGAGTCAACAAAAAAGCTGCTGAATACTGGACTCCTAATTCGATCAAATAATGTTTGTTGGCCTACTTGTTGTATCGGTGCCAATATAATGTGACTAGTGGAGACACAGGTTCTGGCATCCCGCTCTGCCTCTATGGCAGCATGTAAAAATGTCCGACGTCGGTCTTTGAGCCCACTCGCGAAATAGCCCAGTTGCTGATGTTGCTGTTCATTCCAGGGCACAACTGACTGAGCTTTTCGGCGGCTGAATAATTGTCCTGGGTGTGACGGGGCGCCGGCTTTGTAGCTTCATAGTCTGCGCCATGAGTAGGAGTGGCAAGTTTCCACAAGATGATGTGTATAGAGAATGTATCAATATTACATGTAAAAGCTGTTGCTTTATATTTTAAAGGATTGTGAATTTACTAAATGTTGTGTTGCTTCAAATTAATCACCGCAAAGGCGGGGGGTCCTGGAGCGCTGGATCAAGGAAGTAAGAACTTCACTTATCTCTGCATTGATACATACATTTCTTTTAGCCGTCGGGCCATACTTTATGTTGACGTGGATATCTGTACCCCTGTCAAGGATATATCTTAGAGAAGAAGAGTTGAGTTGGTTTAACTTCCAACGTCAGCACTGCATACGCTATATTGTAGACGGGCCCCAAGACTGGCGTCTGACAGGGAGTGGATACCATGACTCCTGTCACATTATACTGACACCGACCCAACCAGTTACAGGGGACGAAATTGGACAAATAAGTCTGTCGATCGTGGGATTGGAACCGCGGATCTCCTGATCTGGAGAACAACATTCAACTACTTGAGCCAGTTTCCCCCCCTATCCTAGGGAAGAGGCGAGGCGGCTCTTGCTGTTTAGTTTGATGTCAGTGTGATGTGACCGAGTCAGAATTCAGGGTATCCCCGCTCTGTCTCCGTGTGACAGGTCGTAAGAGTGTAATGCGACCCGTTCGCGATACAGCATAGTTGCCGACTTTAAACGTTATGAAACCAACCGTTAGGCTTATTATGTTTTAAACAACCCGTTCCCATAAGTATTGGCACCACGTTAGAGCTTTTTTTTTTTTTGTTGTTGTTTTTTTCTTTTTCAGAACAATAATATTAGTAACACTTTAAACTTTTCGGTTATCTTCAAACTTTGCTTGAAATGGCTCATTAGTTTTGGTTGGAAGCTTCGTACGTTTTTAATCGCACCCCTCTCATTTCCCTGGCTTTCTTAGGATCTTAATGCGATACATATCAATACTCTCTTGACAAGCCAATTAGTAGCTCTTGTGGGACCCTAAAACTTGCGCAAGTAAGCTTATCTCTCGGCCTGGCAAGAACTCTCGTGTGATTGCCCTCTTTGGACTGGAAACGTTTCCTTATCGCACAGGTGAGGACAGCACTGGAGGGTTTCATCAGCCCGGCATGCAGTGGGCAGCGCAGCACAGGGAGACAATTCTTATCTCTGCTGAGCAGGGGAGATAAGCCCGGGATTTAATTGGTATGGTGAGATTTTAGTGGCTTTGGAAACTATGAGGAATTGACGGTTTGAGGGACTGTCGGAGCAAACAAGTGGCTCGTAAACCAGTAGTAGTTTATGACTGGTTTGTATGACCAGTAGGCCTGTGCATCTTTAGAACCGGCGCAGGCAAGTATCTTGCATTGACAGATTTTTTTTTCTTGCTTTTTCAGAGGGCGATGCAGCAAAGAAATTTGCATTTTGTATGTCTATGTGTGGGCGTGTGTGTGTGTGTGTGTGCGCGTGCGTGCGTGCGTGCGTGCTTTGTTGTATGTAGATTAAAAAGTGTTTTTGCGGGATTTTTTTGTGGTTGGAATTCGTTTGTTTTTTTTTTCAAAGAAAGATATCAGTTCGGGCTGAAAATGAGGTACACAATGAGAGATGTAAAAAGAGATTGAAAACTGGTTTATGCATGCACGTGTTCGTGAGCTGAGAGGGGGAGACTGTTGTATATAAAACAAAGGCGATTTTTTGTCCGGGCACGTTAAATTGACGTTTACAATAACTGTGTACCGTACCTGATAACCATGCACGGTAAATTTGGGAGATATCAATGATTTACAGTCAATCAGATCAAAGAAAACAAACGATAGTTATGTCTCTCCTACCATTGTTTAAATTTACATCAGTCCTGGTTTTGAAGAATCATTCCACATTGAGTGGCAGACGCGAGGCAGTTTAATGGATGTTTGACTTTCAGATTCTATAACTTTTATACTAGTCACTAAAAATATTTTTTAAATGCCTTCTTTATAATTTTTTTTTAGAAAATAGTATATCCAGGTAGATAGTGGGCTGTGTACAATGGTAGAACGGCTTTTCTTTTTGCCCTCAAGCATGTCTTTTACCTTAGCCCTATAAATTATGAGTCAATTGTTCGTTTATTTTGGGTTTTTTTTGGGAAGCGCCTATTTTTGTTTTGTTTATTTGTTGTCTTTGCTGTTGTTGTTTTTAATACATGTGTCACAGTGGTTTTCTAAATGATGTTAAGAAGCACAAGCAAAGGCACAAATCCTGAATTGTGCGTATCAAATCATATACTGCTCTCACATATCGGCTGGAAAGGGGAATGGATATTTTACTTTCAATGTTTCATTCATATCCTGAACCTGCCTTAAAGCTTTAGTATTAAATATCTTTAACGAAGTCGGAAGACGGATGCACATTATTGGATTCGAAAAGTAAACCTTCTTCTAGCTAGTCCAGAGTACTTACCGACTGAGCAATAAAATAAATATGGCCTTCTTACAAGTGTATAGCTTTTACTGTCTAATTACATGCTGAACTTACGTACCATACAAGTTTCACACGTCTTTAAAGCAATTTGTACAATCCTAACTTTCTAATCACATCCTCAGCCTACAATACAAACCTACAAATTTCAGTCGATGTTGCGGTAAAGTGTCTAAAGTGAATGTGTAGAACCCCTACCGCCACATCCTGGGTTTTCATTGTTTGCAGATTTCAACTGTTGTTGGAAAGTGTTTAAACGTCGACTGTCTAGTGACATTAGTTTCAGACCATGTTGTAGCCAAGTGTATAACTGTGTCGAGTCATGAATCATATACAGGGTTAAATGAAATACTCTACACCCTCCAGTGTTTGTTGCATTAACTTGAAAGGCCCGACTGTCCAGGTGTGTGGAAGCAATCTACTTCTTATGCCAGCTGGGTTATAATACCAAACCAATCAGCCTGCTAGCTCTATGAGGCCCTTTTGTTAGGTTCGGCGGGTAGGCGAAACATAGTAGAGCTCTACAGGCCCTGACAACTATGGTTGACAGTTCTGCTGGTATAGAGGTGGATGATAGAATACAGAACATCAATGCCTAGTCCACTGGTATAGAGGTGGATGATAGAATACAAAACAGCAATTCACATCCTGAGCCTAGTCCAGCGACTGTCTTATTAAAGCGTACAATGTATGGCCCTGACCGTCCAAATCCTTCCCCAGCGAGCGACTTCCAGGGGACGGAGAGGCCAGTGTTGAGGACTATGATGACGACGATGACGAGGATGCGCTGGACAATTTTGAAGACACAACTTCTGATGGTGGTAAGTCTGTCGTGTGTGTTTTAAAAAACTTCTAAATTTAGAACTTTGTAGGAAATCAGTTTCCCATTCTGAGGCCCGTGTCTATATGCTAATATTTTTTAATGGAACAAAAAGCATTAATAGAGGGACTGATACCATAGACTTCTATACCATCAAAAGTGACTGCACCATTTACAAGTTCATTTAGTTTGGGCAGGTGACGAAATGGAAATGCAATAGAGCTATATGTGCCCTAAAAGTTGGGCTATCATTTAGTGGTATAGAAGCTGATCACTGTTGTGCTTTGGTGGTAAGTGCCACAAAGGCAATGTGTTGGCTAGTATTAGTAATGCTTGGAATTTTTAGTTTCATTATTAACGGTTAACATTTGTATGCTAGATATAAGTATATATTTGACAGTACAATTTTTGCAGTCATAACAAGCCTCTCTATCACTGCCTGTGTCGCTCCAGGTGGCTCAGACGGCTACTCCATCACCAGCTCAGGATCCAACATTGCGGCACGCCCAGCCACAGCCCAGTCCGCCGGCCGAGCAGTCGGGAAAGGGGAGAGAACTACTGCCTTGGACCGGACCTCCATCCGACCGATGACTGCCTCCGCTGATGTCCAGATCAAGCCGGCCTTTAGGTTCAGCCTCTTCAACAAAATCCCTCCGACCTTGAACTTTGTGTCAGAAGGCGAGAAAGGTTGGTTTGTTAGCATTAAGTTCATGTATTGTAAACTTATTGTGTGAAAATGTAAGGGCCTAAAAGAAAAGCATTTTCTTTAACATTTCTTTCTTCATATTCATTTTAAAGGTGTTTCATGCTATACCATAATTATATTGCCAATGTTGAATACTATATCGCCTATTGTTTCTGTGCTGTTGGTTAGTTAAACTCTTTCTTTTCAATGTTTATTCAATTTATTTCTTGTTCAATATATTTTTGGTCTTGAATTTGTAAGAATATTACCCATTTGTCTTCTTCTCAACTGTATAGCGGAACAGTTGCCATGGGAACTGCGCAAGTTGCTCAAGTGGAAGATGAGTCCCATTACTCCAATCGTTGTCAAGGTAGCGCTGGCCAGAGTTGGCTTCAGGGTCACCAAAAGTAAGAAAACACAAATTTGACACGGGCATACCTGTTGTGCTGGTCTGGTTATTGCTAACTAACCTTTAATGTTCATGACAAAGCTCGCCCTTTGATCAGATATCATTTACTCCTCTTTTAAAACTAGGTGTCAAAGAATGATTTATTCTGGCATCAAAGTAATGATTCACAAGTGAAGATTTTGGCTGATTTAGATGTTGTGTAAGTTGAGAATAGAACTGCAGATTTTTTTAAAGATTTGCTCCTGTTATAAGGGTACAGTTACAAGTATGATTTGGGTACACCTATAGTAAATGTTACTTGTCTATTTCAGGAAACCATGACTGGCTGGGCTGCTTTGGAAAACACATGAAGGCGCAGTGCTTTAAGTCAATGCGAGAATATCAGATGGTAAAAAGATGTCTATTCAGTAGCTGTAACACATTACAGGCACATGAAAAAGCTGAGGGGAAAAACAGTTAAAATTGATTGTTAAGATTTGCTTTATCTCTAATTTTGTGAAACAAATAGCTTTATGTTAACAGTTTTACATAGTAACCTTGTGCTGATAAATAAATAGGATAATTTAACCACGATGTATCCCTCTAGGAAATAAATACAGTAAACAAAAAAAAGATATACGTATCCACATCATTGTGTGATATGCCGTGTGACAGAGCATTTAACTCAACATTTTCTTAATGATTTCTTCTCCTCTCAGCTGAATCATTTTCCGGGTTCTTTTCAAATCGGCCGCAAGGACCGGCTGTGGCGCAACCTGTCTCGCCTGCAGCTCCAGTTTGGCAAAGGTGAATTCAACTTTTTCCCGCAGACGTATGTCCTGCCCTGCGACCTGAAGCAGCTGAAGCGAGCCTGGGACGAGGGGAACGCCAAGCAGAAGTGGATCATCAAGCCTGTGAGCAACATCTAAAATTATGTTAAAATAATATCAAAAGTGCCTTAGTCACTTTTTTGCCTTCTTTAGGTAAAATCATAGTAAGAACAGTATCGGGCTATATTTCCTTGGTACCGTACTTATTTGCCAAAGCCCATTTCTAACATTTTAGCATAACCTGCGTAGATTTTTTCGTTTTGCTGAACTCAAAGTAAAAACCACAAAAAAATGACTTAGACACTTGTGTAATGACATGGGAGTTAGCCTAATTTTTGTCATTGTTGTTTTTGTTTTTTCTGAATTTCAGTTCTTGAATATCTTTGATGGTCACTTTGATTTTCTTAATTTTAAGATTTGGGGCCTAGAAACATTTCAGTTAGAAATGAAGTAAAACAATATAAACTGAAGAAATGAGGGCATTAAAAATATTCATTTAAAGGGTTTTATATAATATAAGATTTTTTTGTTTGTTTGATGGTACAAATGTACAAATTGAGTGCTGGCATGAAAATTTTGTGTAATGTTAAATGGTTTACATACGCAATAGATTTCATGTTGTATTGGAAATTGAAATATAATTCAGTCTTGGTTATTTTTTTCACTCTGAAGTAAACATTTTGATTGGACAAAATGAAAAACTAATTTTTTTTGTTTGTCCGCCAGCCTGCGTCTGCCCGCGGCATCGGAATAAGGGTTATCAGCAAGTGGACCCAGATCCCTCGTCGGAGACCAGTCATTGTGCAAAAGTTAGTCCATATATAGACAATTCTTTTTTTCCTTTATGCTTCTATATACAATCATACCTATGGTGATTGAGGTCATTTAAAAAAGGTAGTAAAAGAGGCGAGGAGAAAAATATTTAAGAAAGTGTATGATTAAATGAAATGATAGGGGAGGGTTTTTATTTAGTTTTTAGAGATGACAGACTGTTCAGTTGGGCATACCAAGGTTATGAAATGAGAAAAGGAAAAATTGAATATAAAAATGTTAGCCAAGAAAATACATTACATTGCATGCATTGCTTTTTCTTTTTTGTATATAACACTAATGTGTGGGGTTATTCTCATTTTCCTGTCATTCAAAATATATTTGGAGTACTTTTATTTAAGAAAATATATCTCTTAGTGAGGGAAAAAATAAACGCACACAAGGCTGAAAAAAAGAAGCCCTCCTCTAAACCCATAGATTAGAAGTATTATTAAGCAGCTTGTTTCACACAAAAAAGATTAACAGTTCAAGACACTGGTACATCCAGTGTTGAGCCTCTCTGATTGCTTACCATTTATCTTATTTACTACCACAATTTCTTCCAGATATCTCCACCGACCATACCTCATTAATGATAGCAAATTTGACATGAGAATTTATGTGTACGTCACATCTTACGACCCACTGCGTATATACGTCTATGATGATGGGCTTGCTAGGTTTGCATCCTGCAAGTGAGTGCCTTGATTTATCTATAGGGATTTAATTCTCTCCATATTATGTTTGAGAAATATTTAAGTTTTTGTCTGTTTTTAGATTCAAAAGTACATTCTCCTTATGTAGAGAGCATTTTTAGATACTTAGGGCCAAAATCATTTTCTTTCTGGGGATATAATAATGGAAGGTTCAGGCTTGTGTTACTTCTCATGGTTATTCTTATATCAATTAAAAGAGATTGATCAAAGTTATGTATAGAAAGCTTAACCCTATTTACCCTAAAGAATCACTGCTAAATTTGCTCTGAAATCCGAAGGGCAGGGAGATCAATCTAATTTTTTAATGATTTTTACTAACACGTACAAACTTTAAAAATTCATATAAAATCAACCACAAACCTGAATGTCATGAAATAAATTTTAAAAAGGAAAAGAAAAGTTGGAAATTATTTTCAATTATTAGGTGTATTCATATTTCTTTTGCTTTTCATTCAAAAAAAATTTTTAATGAAAAAGTGTTTTTTCTCTTCCTGATACTAAATCTACACTATCAGTGCTTTTAGTGCCTCCTATAAGCTCGTCTAAGTCTATATCTTTGTCATCATAATTTTCATCAGCAGTGGTTATCAATCAATGATTGCATGAAGTTAAAAGCCACCTTGACTGATTGTTGATGTCAATCAAAGTTAAACTATAAAAAATCACTGTCCCCCTCATCCATCAAGTCAGCAACTTCCTGTTTAACCTTCAACTTGCTGTTTGCATAAGAGTAAAAGCCTTGGGATTGTACTGTGCTTTCTTACCTTATGACCTTTTGCATTCCTTGATAGCTCTCTTACATTCGGTACTAGCTTGGTTCCTTGCTCTGCTATATATTAAATAGTCTTCTCTTTCTCTTGTCTTCATGTATCTTTTTTTACTTTTTTTAATGCTGCCTTTTTTTTTCTTTACCTTAACCAAGGCCTTCTTATTCATCCACAAGGTTTTTTCCTCGTTTTATGTCGTCCTCACAGAAAATATCCCATCCATCAGTTACATTCCTGTCTTGTATTCTGTGACATTTATGTGCCTTTGATAACTATTTATGAGCCTAATTTTTTTTTTAATTGATTATATGTCATTTTAAATCTGAATCTTCATCTCATTAGGTATTCCTCATCTATGAAGTCTTTGGGCAACAAGTTCATGCACTTGACTAACTACAGCGTCAACAAGAAAAACACAGAGTACACGAGTAACACAGACAACTCTATGTGCATGGGACATAAGTGGTACATTCACAGTGCTGAGTGCATTCTTTCTGATTTCTCCTGCTTTATCAATATTTTTCCCTCTGTTTGACTTTTATCTCTTTTTCTTCATTATATCTTTCATTTATCTCTTTTTTTTTCAATATATCTTTCATGCTCTTGTAGCTCTTTTTGTTGGGAGATTGTTGTTTTTGTTGTTTTTTTTCACTTGGTGACACATGTACCCTGATTAACCTAACCCAACAAGTAGGGTAAAAATGCGGTTGTGTCTTTTTTTCCTGAAAAATACCTATCTTTTGCTAACGGAGTACCTAAATGGGGATTTTTGAAGTAGGCTGGCCTGGACCAATCTGACGAGAAAATTTTTTTTTTATTATTTTCATTGAATCGAGCAAGACTTGTATCATCTTCATAAAGTGGTAGGTTAGGTTACAGTGAAACCAAAAGGAAAAAAGTCGTAAATTGAAAACCCTTCAAAACATGAATGATGCAGTTTAATGTGGCTATTTGTTTTGGGGGGTTTTTTTGCAATTGAATTTGAAATCTCATATAATTTTTTAAACCCAAAAAAAAATATAAATATTAGTGTTTTAGCGTTTTGTTTTTTCCTTTGTTTTATTTTTATACATTTAGATATATGTATTTTTTTCAGGAGCCTGAAAACTTTGTGGAACTATTTGAAAAGGCAGGGAATCAACACCACTCAAATCTGGGACAGCATCAGGGACCTTATCGTTAAGACAATCATCAGGTGAGGTGTGCAGTCCTCTCATCGTGGGGGCTTGAACTAAGGGGATGTTTTAATTATACTGAAAGTTAGATGTGTATCAGTTTTTGTTGTTTTAATCCAGTGACCTCTGAGCTTCCGCTCTTTTGCCTAGAACCATGAAGAAAAAGGCAGCAGTTTTTTTTAGCTGCGATGAATTGAATATAAAGTTTTGTGGAAATCAGGTCTTGAAGGAAGTAACTGTTGTCTGAGTTGGTTGAGACTGGGGCAGTGGAACAGCTTGTGTTCTACAATTTCCAAATTCTCATCACACAGTGGACACAGTGGTTTGTGTTCTGGATTGAGTCTGTTCAGATGATAGTTGAGGGGAATGTGTTGCGTTCTCAGGCGGAAAATAGCACATTGTTCTTTCCTGGTGTATCCTGTAGTTTGACAATGCATGCATGATCAGGTGGGCGTCATTACAGGGTCTTTGCTTTGCAGCCCAACAGGAGGACTAAAAGTTAGGTAGTTTCGTCGCTGTGACTTACACAGTTTAAAGATGGCCAATACAAATCCTGGTGACACTCAGCTGCTGTGCCCACCATCAGAGCCTGCTGGCTGTCTGACATTGTTCCATTTTGTCAGCTACTCCTTAATGCCATAAGAAGTTATAGGTCTGTGAGAGAGTTCACCGTGACTCATTCAGTTGGCTTCAGAAAACATGCTTTCCACTCTGAGGGAGGGAACATGACCTAGTGCTCAGAGAGGGCAACCTAAAAGGTGTCGCAATGCAACAGTCTGACTATCACAGAGGGTTTATTAAGACAAAGGATATAGACTAAGACGATAAAGATAAGGACACCCCCAAGTGATACATACCAGTACAGTAACTAGTTTGACCCCACAGGCAAGAATCTCCAATTTTGATGGACATCGGATTTTTTCACTCGCCGGCGGGTCTTGTATGTCGCATCTCGCAGGAGCGTGGTGTCAGGGCACCCAGGCAGCACGGGGTGGATGTTGAGTTGGCTTGAGTGTTTTATGTGATTAGATATGCATGAACTGACAGCTGCGGCATATATTTACCAGAGAGAGACTGGAAGTTGCGCATTAACACTCTGTGCTGTTCACATGTGAACCAGTAAATATTTCATATCGCTTAATTGTTTGCATCAGATAATGGATATAAGCATTGATTTAGTGTGTAAACTACAGCCATCCCGGGCTGTCTCTATTTAAGATAAAAGACTTCTATAAAGTTTCTTAACTGGCCATAAAGGATCTTCCTTGAGAATGTAGATGTTCAACAAGGAACTAGTCTTAACTTCTGTCTCCGAGCAAAGATTACTTTTGTTTTAGTTTCTGAAAAATGTGCCTTACCAGGTTTCCTCATTTTTACCTTGGAACTCACATAAAAGTGCTAAAAACTATTTACAGATTTTTCTGCAGTTCTATACTTTTTTTCTATGCTTTCAAAGCTTTGCATGGAATATATTTCATGGAATTTCTATGTCACTGACAGCGGAGACTCGGCAATCAACAGCATGACCAAGTCCAACTGTCGGTCTCGCTACTGCAGCCACGAACTGTTTGGGTTTGACGTTTTACTGGATGAAAATCTCAAGCCCTGGATACTGGAAGTGAACATCTCACCCAGGTTAGTCAAGAGAAAAATATGTTTTTATTAATAGAATGTTCAGAAGATAGAAGAGCCATTTTCAATGTTTCAAACTATTTACCTCATTGGTAAGAACAGAAGAGTAGCTTAAAATAAATCAAAGGGATGGAAACAGATTTTTTCCCCCTACATTCGTTTATTGTTGTTGTTTTTGGCTTTTTTTAAAATTACTAATTCAATTAAGTTCTAGTTCATTTATTTGATTATAATTGTTATAAAAAATAACACTCTTTCGCTCTTATCCGTCACTTTGTGATCAGTTTAATTATTTTTTTTATCATAAATTGTCCTCTGAACTGATGATTTTCAAATAATTAATGATGACTAAAAAATTTTATTTTTATGTCGTCTTTTAACTTTCAGTTAAAAGTGGTATTTTTATTCTCAATTCTTACCCGTGTTTTTCATACCTATCTTTCAGTTTACATTCCAACTCGCCCCTGGATGTGAACATCAAGGGAGGTCTGATCAAGGACATGTTTAACCTGGCTGGCATGCGCATCCCGGATGAGAGAGATGTTAGTAACAACCCACCGTCGGGTGACTTCAGGTTCGATTCTTTCCATCACAGCATTATAATAGCAATCTAGTTTTATTGTCAAGCAATGACTTTTTCAGATTACTTTACATACTTGTTGCGATTGGCATGGTTCCTTTTGACAATAATAGCCTTCTAAATCAATGATAATGAAAAAAGAGTTTTCTTGTTTTTTAGTTTCACGGTTTTTGGGAGAGTAGGGTGTGAAAAAAGATTAAGCTTAGTATGATGTCCCCCCTAATGCTAATTTTAAATGATGCTTCTCTACTACTTAAGCTGATATGTGCAGTCTTTGTTTCCATAAACTGTTTGCACAAAAATGATTTATATTTTTAAAATAAGTGGGTTGCTAAGATGGTTTTCAGTTGTTTGTTTTTTTTTTTGTTTTGTTGTTTGTTTGTTTTTTTTATTCAAAAACCTTATTTACACTTGGTTATAAAATTTACTTAATTAGTAAACAATGAACCAATAATCCTCAGTGCTCACCGTCCACTAAACAAGTATTGCATGGACAAGCGATTGTTTACCAACCAACTCTCGCCAGATGAGCGTGCAAAACATGCATACTTTTGCCAGAAACATCAAGATGAGGTAGGCTTCTCTTCCCTACAGTGGATGCTTGAATGTATTTTGGTGGTTAAAAGCTAGATTTGTCTTTTGTATCGGTTATTTTAATCAATTTAAGGTATTCTTAGATTATGTTTATTTGTTTAGCTGCTTTTTTCTCTCTTATACTTCCAACTGCAAGGATAAGTGATTAAGGACCTTTTTTCTTGCTGATTTTTATTAAGCCCTCACGTTTTGTCTAGAGAAAAGCACAACTTTAATAGAAGCAATCCAATTCCTACTCACTTAAAGCTCTTTCAGAAAGATTATGTGTACAGAAATTGCTGTATTAAATTTGTAATGATATTTGTATTTCTATCTGTTTTACAATTTTTTGTTTTTATGCACCTTTGTAGGAATCTAAAATAAGCACATAAAAGCAGTATTTTCTACTACTCTATTCACTGTGGAAAAATGTGTCTTAAATCTTAACTGCTCTTATTTGGTTTGAGAAAAATCGTTTAAGAAAAAACTATTCTATTTGGTACCTGTGCATTATTTGTAATTAAAAAACATGTTGCCAGATTAATGTAATTTATTAAGTATATCAATAAATATTTGGCCATGTTAGGGTTGAAATATTGTAAAGGAATGAGAGTTAATAGAACTGAGTGATCAAGATCAATGTTTCAAAAAAAGCAAATACTTTAAAGATTTATGTTACTTCAAAAGCATGGCAAAGTTATAAGCAAGAGCAAATGTATACCATATTGCTTGTTGTGTTTGATTTGTTCTTCTGATGCTTCAGACTCACTAACACTGGTCTCGACATCAATATTTTTAGCTTGCAGTCTATGAAGTGTTGAAGAAACCACGCCTGCTGCTGGGCTTTGATCCCTTTCCTGTCCAAGAACACATAGTGTGTGCACCCAGTAATGAGCAATTGTTCCCTTCAAACTTGACATTTCTTCTTTTTTTTTTTTTTAAACAATTTTCAAACATTTCACGCAATTTGTTAAATGTTTTATGTTTCAGCGTTAAAATACCAAAGTTCGATATTTCTTGTCCTTCACTCTCATATCTCTCACCAAAAAAGAGCTCTCGGAAGATTTTTGTCCCGTAGAGGACATGGTAACTCGTTCTCCTTACAGTCAGGCTCGTTTGCCTTTGCTCTATTTGTCTCTCAGGGAATACCACAAGCAACCATATAACTGTATGAGTAAAGTCCACAATGCATAACAGATTTATACATAGGTGTATATACCTATGTATAAATCTGATATGCATTGTGGGCTTTATTTGTCTCATAAAATTTGAAACCTATTTGTCTCAGACAGAACGAAAAACTTAAAAGGCCATTTAAACAACTTAAAGGATAAAAATCAGTTTTAAAATTTTTGCTCTGGAATGTTTTTCTATTTAAAAATTAAATTTACCCAAAGCATGATGGTCAAAATTATTTGTAGGGGAAAGCAGCATACTTTAACCAGCTCACATAGATATAAACTATTAATTTTGTTCAACAGTTTAAAGATACATGAAGATTTGTTGTAAATGCTTGCTGAATGACAAAAGAACATTTGTGTTTTTCAAATATAAATGTAACACTTTTTTTTCTCCCTTTTTTATAAACTCTGTGTGATATAAAACTAAGGTTCACTAAATCATAAGATTTATCGCCAAATTGTGAGTCTACCATATATATACTATGAGAAATATAAATTGCTAAAGCTCAATTATTGTTTAAAATTGAAAGAAGTAATGCTTTTAATTTTCAGTGAATTTCTTTCCTTTATGCTTTGTATGGTGTAAATTACCGGTATTAATGTGATTTTTGTTATTATTATTATTAAATAGAGTTACGTTTAAAATTGAATCTTATGGCCATTAGGGAAATTTCTGAAGTAGGCGTATGAATTTTTTTATGACAAAAAATAAGCAGTTAGACTTTAAGGTTGCAAGTCTTAACCTTTTTATTGTTGTTGTTCTTGAGGTACACCCTTTATGTGTACTTTGGCATTTAATGCGCATACAAAACAAAAGTAAAGTGTAAAGAATATTATCTCATAAGGAATTTTTGGAAAGCTGCTTGTAGTTAAATTCACTGCAAACATTACATCTGATATTACCAACTATTTGTAGGTAGGTTTTTTTTAACAAATGGTCTAAAAGGGCTTAACACAAAATTTCAATGTATTCAAAAGTGGATATAAAGTTCAGATTCTGATCATTTTTTGTTGTTCATTTCAAAAAAATTGCAAAGGTATCATTCTTGTTGCCTTGTCTGCTTTGCTTTTTTTTTTCTTTTTTCCTTTGGTTTAAAGTTATTTCACAGCTAATAAAAGAAGACATACTTGCAAAAGTTTAAAGCAGACATTATTTTTCAAGTATATTATTACATTTAATGTCTGAAAGTTTAACCTCGAGTAACGGAATCTTTAAAGATACATGTACTATTATTTCCCTAAGCTTGGAGGAATGTACTTGGCTCGCTAAATTTTATTTTTGAAAGTTGTAAATTATTCAGGCATGTTCCACAAAAATTTTCATTAGCCATAAAGCACAGTAACTTCTGTCCCTTTTTGTTACTCTTTTTTGTGTGTTTTAGGCTGTTCTAAATATATGTATATATTCGAATTTTATTTCTTTCAGAAAAACAAATCCTGAAAGGCTGTACCAACAAACATTTAATGTATTTAATTCGCTTTTGTATTGTTTTGTTTTTTAATTCATGTTATTTTAAATGCCTGTATTTCCATCTCGTTTCTCCAATAGCAAATCATGCAGTCGATTCTAGACACGTTGACCCCGGATGACCTCCGCTTCTTGTGTGAGAGTATAGACGAGGACAGCCGGAAGGGCAACTTTCACGCTGTTCCCGACCCCCCACACACATCGGTACCTGCGGTTCTTCCAAGCGCCGAGATACTACAACCTGCTTTTGGACCAGTGGGTGCTCAGATACACACTCATCGGTACCTGCGGTTCTTCCAAGCGCCGAGATACTACAACCTGCTTTTGGACCAGTGGGTGCTCAGATACAACCGCATCGAGCAGCGCGGTGAGTGCAGCAGGCAAAGTCTATAAGGTGGATATAAACTTACAGCAGGCAGGGTGGAGGTTGGGTCTAGAGTCTTAAACATCAATGATCTAGGTAGCGAGATGAATACAGCAGTGGACAATGGATCTAAACTTGCAAAACATTAATTATCTAGTAGGGCTGTGAGTGCAGCAGGCCGGATGAAAGGTGCATCTAAACTTTCAAACATTAATTATCTGAGCAGTGCGGTGAGTACAGGAGGCAGAATCTAAAGAGTGGGTCTAGACTTTAACATTAATGATCAAAGCAGCTCGTTTAGTGCAGCGGGCAGGGTCTATGGTGTGTCTAGACTTACAAACATTAGTAATAAAAATAATAATAATCTCTTTTTCTATAGCACTCTATTCCAAACATGCTTAGGCTCAGAACAATAAAAATACATGTGCATTTCAATAACAATTATTAGAACTTTACATAGTTATGAATATATTCAAAATAATAATACTGGTACATGTATTACTAAATAATATATTTGGGCAATAATCAATAAACATTATAAAAAAAATACATGTGCATTTTAATAACAATTATTATTATAAAACGTAACACATTTTGCAAAATTAAAGTACTGGTATAACTAATACAACATTTTGATGAATATTAATGATCTAAAAAAAAATTTATATTTATACTTGACAGGCATAGGGAAGGGACATGTGCTGAGCCTCAGCTAGCACACTAGTATTCACTCACTGACTTCAAACATGCATTTGTTTTTGAAGCAATCTCTGTAAACTTGGACTAGTAATACTATGAATGATCTGCTGTGTGTGTGATATGCCTGTGGAACTATGGTGTTTTGCTAAGATCTGCTCTAGTTCACAGCAAATGGGTTCTTTACCTTTACTTAAAGTTTTAATCTTCAAACCAGGGAGTTCATCTTCACATGTTCTAATGTGAGCCTCATATTCTTATGTGTTTTGTCCCTCCAGTTCTCCTAATGCTAAACATCCCTCTAAATACTGTAGGCGTTCCTCCAGCTTCTTTTTCTTTACATAATCCCTAAACTCTCCCATTTTCTGTATTAAACGAAATAAAAACATAGTAAAACAAACACCACCTACAAAGTGGCAAGTGTAAAAAAAATGGCCCTACTTTTTTTGTTACCACAGTAACATTTAATTTTAAACGTAATTTATGACTGAAAAATGTATTTTAACAAAAAATTGTCTTCGCCAAAACTATATTTTAAAGCATATAAAGTATTATGTTTTGACTTTTCATGTTAACTGAACTGTTAGAAATATGTCTCTTAAGTATAGATTTATCAGGCAGATAAAAAATTACCATAGTCACTCATATAACATAATACTCATCAATATTGACCATAGCTTTTAAACTTACAGATGGATCAGCTTGAAATTACACAGAGATACGCACTGTTTTATAACCATTACAATGTAAAATAAAATTAAATCAAAGTTTGGATTTGTAATAATGAATTTAAAAATAATATGCTAAAACGTCACTCAAAGCATGTGTAATGGTTAAGGCACTGTAGAATATGACTTGGTATACACAGAATAAAATGAACAACTGCGTCTCATAGAGAACATGCGTCGCTTTTTATGGTATGTTTCAAGGCAGGATTTGAGTAAAAACGGTGTATGTTAGAAGGTGGTGAATGTTCCGTGATTTATGACGCGGGTTAGGCGGTCACTGGAGGCAAACTAAGTGATCTGCTCCTGTATAGTAACTGAGTTATCGTGTGTAAGAAACCATTATGGTTTTCTGAGCTTATTCTGAAGTTTTCTTTTTTTTTTTTCCTCTCATCGACTTCACCAGGCATCTTGCTTCTCCAATCATTCTGTGATGAGGGTGTCCACCTGGAAAATCCTACTTCAAACCCACGCCATCAGGTGAGACCAAAGAGAACATACTCTTTATGAAGCAAATAGATTAACTACATGTACATGTTATGATTTATCCTATGATAGTTCAGATTTTAGCCCTGAGGGTTGATTTGCTGAATATTTTTTTACAAAAATAATGTTGATGGTAAGACACCAATATCAATTAAAATCCAAATAGTACAACCTTTGAAAAAATATAAAGGTTGAAAAAAAAAAACTTTTGACTGCGTTGTTTCCTCCTTTGTGGTTAGTATGAAATCAGCTCAATGTTTTCATTGAACTTGAAGGAACCCTAACGGAATAATCATATTTTTTTTCCTTTTAAGGACTGAATTATCTTTATTTTATAAAAACTAAAATGAATTTAAATATTTTTTAGATTTTGTTTGTGCATTATTAATTAGATTTTAAACAAAACCTGGCAGGAGAAAACTGCTAATAGAAATTGCCCATACCTTTTTTGTATTTAAATAACTAACAGTGAAATAATTATTGCCCTATATAAACACTGTTGATCAAGAATTATTAAATCAAATGTAATGTGCTAGAAGACAAACAAATACACGATAACACAAAAATGAAACTTAACAAAACACTTGTCAAGTCTATGCCTACCTACAAGAGCGGTACATGGGCTCTTACCAAAATGAAATTGACAATTTAGAAGATTTCATTGGAAACAATTGCAGAAAGTCCAAAACATCCACTTTCCTAAAAACTTTTCAACATTTTTTTCACCATACAAATTGTGCAAAGATGGACCCTGATTTACAAATATTATAGAAAGTGGTTGTTGTCTTTTCTGTCACATTCCACAAGGAATGATGAGAACACAGCCATCAAAGTCCTGCAGATCTATTTCCATCGACCCTTACAAAGATTCAGGGGAAGAGCATCTGTGACCCTCACATTGATAATTAACTATGACTCATCCCAGAGCCAAGACAAGCTAGCTCTAAAATCAATTAGGGATTTAAAACAACTCCACACACAGTGGAGATTGCTCACCAAGCAGACGTTAGAGATTGCTGTGACCTTTGGATCTGATAACCAGGATGCAAAAGCGACTAAGTAGAGTCAACGTGCCAAAATTTGTGTAGTGAGGCCTGAGATGATGGTGTGAGAGTCTTGTTAGTGCTCAGTTTGAACGCTGAGTAAGATGTCCCATATACTGGCAATGAGGCGCGGGGCACTGTGCACTTTACTTCAAAATGCAGATTTGGATGATTAGCTTAATAAAGAAAAAAGCTCTTCCTCTTAGTACATTTCAATTGCCTATCTAACTGAAACTATTGCAATAAATTCCTTGCTTTTATTTCTTTATACAGTATATATTCATTTATAGAGTATTAATTTGGTATCCTCTACATTGTTGGTTGTTTTGTTTTTTTAATTTAGATATAAAAAGTGCTTCTCTACCCTTTTGTCTAGTTTATTGTAAAAGAAAAGGCAAAAAAACAGATTAGTCTTATGTTTATAGCAGAAAGAAATTGTGTTAAAACTTCATGCAAATGTTACTTTCCAGTGGGCGCCTCCCAACTCCAGTGTGACAGCGTATCGATCTCCTGATGTGCGGGTGTTGGGTTCACTCAATTCTCTAAACAGTGCAAGAGGGAGGTAAGGGCATTCTTAGATAAATCATATGTTTGATAAAGGGAGGTAAGGGTGATAACCAAGTTTGTATTAGAGGTTTGTATATGTGACAGTAATGTTGGTTTAACTCATTACAACCTAGATTCTCAAGGCATAGTCAGCTGCAAAAACTAAACATGTTGATAGATAAGAAGTCTGGATGTGCTAAAGACTTGTCTAAATAATGTAGAACATAGACTAGATTAAGATCTAGATAAAACCAAGATAAAAAAAAGTTTCATGCCAATGAAACTAAAAAATCAAAATAACTGTGTATCTCCTGCACAGAAACATCAGTGGTTTAGCCTTGAAGTAACTGAAATAGACTACAAGGCTGGACCACAACACACCTATGTAGTTTTTCGGTTGACCAGGCCTTGCAATCTAGGTGGCAATGTTTTAACTCTATCCGTACGTCAGGGCTGACTTTGTGCCCGTGATGCATACCTGACCGTACGTCGAGGGTGATTTTGTGCCCCCACACTTTAATAGGCAACCTATGCAGAAGTAGAAAGAATTATCCGAGTAGGAGCAGCAGGCGAAGGATGTGGAGTTAGAGGAGGAACAGGAACAACAGTGATATGAGCAAGAGGAGGAGCAATAGGAGGAGGCGCAGGCAGAAACCAAAGTTGAGCAAGGGAAGCAAAAGATGAACAGGAGGAGGACATGCAGGATGAGCTGGATGAAAAGCAGGAGGGAATTAAGAGCAGAAGAAAGGAAGAGAAGGACGGAGAAGGAGAAAGGGTTGTTGATTAGCACTATATATAAGCTATATTGTGGACGAGCCTCAAGACTAATGTCTGACAAGTTTACATGCTGCCACACAGGGACAGTTCGGGGACACCATGCAGAACATCATACTAACTCCGACCCAATAAGGAGGAGTAGAGATAGGAATAGGAGTAGTAGGATGAGCAGGAGTAAAATTAGGAGGTGTAGGAGTGAAAGGAGGAGTTGGAGTAAGAGGAAAGATGTGCTGGGCGATGCGTGGTAACGAAGTACGAATATAAATCTCAGCTGTCCTCTTCACAGTGGTGGGGTGTCTGTGTCACCCCCGGTGAACTGATAGGAATATCATAGTCTTGTGCCTCTTCTTGGGGTGGGGTGTCAAAGTCAGCCCCATTTCTCCAAAAAGGGGAGGTTTTAGAAATGACCTCTGGTCAGTTTTATTTAAAATTGTTGGCTATTATTCTGGTGTTATCATAAATTTTGAAGAATTTCACAAATATATTCTAAGTCCAAGTATTTTAAAATTGATTAAAATGACCCTTGGGGTGTCAAAGTCACCCCTCATGTACGGATAGGGTTAAGAAGATGGGAAAGGCAATAATTATGTTGGTGGTAGCTTGTGATCACCAAGCTTAGAGGATTGATTGCTATCCAAAATGTTTTTTTCTGATATTTTTTTCCTATAAAAATCAGGCTGAGTGGTCAACAAAACACTTTGATATACTTGCCATCAGTGTTGTCAGGGAAGCTGGGAGAACTTTTGGCTCTCACTCAGAAACCTTGAACCCCCATAGTGGGCATTCATTGGATTTAAACAATTTTGATCGAAATTGGAATTTACACCAGAAATAATCAAAATTTAGAGCAAATAGTTAAGACTACAGAATCAAGTTCTCTTCATTCCACAAAGAAAACTATGTGTACTATGTGGTTTTTGGCTTGAAGTTTTGCCAAAATTACTAAAGCTGTTAAACAAAAATCACTAAAGTTTGAAAGGCTTGAGTCAGATTTGAATCTGACCTCCATCAAGACTACCTTTATCAAGATTTATATTTAAATTACAGATAAGACAATATACTTTAGAAAAGAAGGATTCATGAAAGGCCACTGTAATTCCGCTATGCTTTTTTTAATAAATTGTGTGTGTGTGTAATTTTTAAAATGAGTTGATTTATTTTGTTGAGCTACAAATTTAGAGTTTCTATTACTAAATTTCTTTCTTTCAGTGCTCAGCCTAAGAAGAGAGTTATTTGTGTAAGCAAAAATCCATATTGTATGAGGCGATCACTTCACTAGCAAAAAAATCACATAATCACATAGAATAGAATATTAAATAAAATTATATTTTTTTACACTTCTTTTGTTTTTTTCTTTGTGTTTTTTTCAAAAGCTAAAGAGTCGTACTAAAATGAACAATTTTTTTTCCAAATTAGCATTTATAGTTATTGTATGTCTCTTTGTTCTGTCACTCAATTTCTCTTTATTTTTATTGTTGTCATTGAATTTCTTTCTTCCTTAGCTACAGTGGTTGGTTGGTTGGTTTTTGGTGTTTTTAAGGGTTGTCACAATTCTGTTTTTTGTTGATGTTATTTTGTATTTTTAACTGCATATCAATAAACTTCTAAGTGCCCCTTGATTCATGTCTTTGGACGTAGGAGGTGGAAATATTTAAATTTAATATTGCTTTTAAAATATCGTGCAAAAATTGTAATCAGATGAATGTTTACATGTTCCTCCATCTTTTGATTTAAAAAAAAAAAATAAGGAAAAATCTAGTACTTGTATTTTTTTATTCATCTTTGACAATAATTTCTTTTGATCACTGTGAGTTATTCTAGCCATCACACATTTGTCAAGAGTGAACCAAATATTTTTGCTTAAGTCACATATTTGTCCCAAATGATCCCTACATTCTGACTTCTCACAAGGCATCTGTTTTGTGAAATCAATAGATTTTTTCCTGACCAAAGTATCTGATTTCGTTATCTTCAGTTAAATACTTAAAGTTTGTTTCATTGTAACAACACTTAAAGGATATTAAATAACTCTAAAATCACACAGCTTTGAACAATCTCTATAAACAAATCTAAGTGTCTCCATGAATAATGAAAGATAAGATAAAATAAAATACAACTTTATTTGCCCTTTAACTCTTAAAACCCGAGGGCTGTAGTGTGCGGCCGATAAAATCACACACTATGACAAAAAGTGTGGCCTTAGTAACAGACCAATTATAAGTAGAAACTACCAAGCTCGATAGTTTTTATTTATAATTGGCCTGTTTATCAGCTGCACACTGTGGCTTCTCGTCGTATTGTGTGATTTTACCGGCCGCATGCTCGGGTTTAAAGAGTCAAAGCACATTTGATTGTCCGTACATGCAGCAAAACAAAACAGTATAGACTGGTCTGAAAAAAAACATATTACAAGAGTTTAACTGCGCTACGCAGAAACGAATTTTGGTACTTTTGTACGCAGTCTACGTTGGCCTCCCCAAGTGCTCAGAAAAGCTTAAATGCCTATAAAGAGAATGGTTTTCATCTTATAAAATTGAAACAATGCCACTGCGACATTTACATAAATATAGCATGTCTACATGGGGAAAGATTGTCTGGGTTTGCAAAATTTGTTTCATTTGGGGATGATTATGTCTAGTTTACATGAAATTGATACATTTGCATTTCCTCCCCAACAGACCAGAGCGAAAGAGATCACGCTCTCAATTACTGATTTATAAAAAAAAAGGCACATTTATTATCGACATGGAATGAGTTCAGTTTCCTTAAAAAGTACAGACTAGTATTTAACCGTTTCAAAAGAGCAATGGTATGAGGGTTCCAATTTAATTTACTGTCTAAAGTGACACCAAGATACTTGTAAGTGTCTACTTGCTCTACCTCTTTGCCTTTTTTTTTTAAGATGGAGGACATTGGTGTTTACTTCTTACTGAAATCGATAATGATTTCTTTTGTTAATAACATTTAAAGTAGGTAATGATCTTCACGCAAACCTCTGTAGCCTTCTCTTCACTTATTAATCCTAGAATTGATGTGTCAACAGTAAATTTCAATAAATGAGTATCACTTTGGTTAGTAATTGTACAATCATGAGTGTTTATGGTAAATAAGACAGGTGATAAAACAGCTCCCTGCGGAGCTCCAGTGCTAGTGGCATTAGTTTATGAAGTAGCAATGTAGGAAAACTTTTCTTTTTGAATATTGTTCAACTTTACATATTGGTAGTATTAGAAGTTAATGATCCAAACAATCAGTTTATGTTTAAATTAATCTCATGCGATTTAGATATCCACGGGTGTGGTTGCATGGTATTGAAAGCTGATGAAAAATTTATAAACAATATTCTACAATATTTTCTAGAAACATCAAGATGTTTATAACCGTATAGAAATACAAGTATAACATACTCAACAGTTCTTTTCTCTCTATAAGCAAACTGCAAAGGCTCTCGAAAAGCGGAGAAGACCTTCTCAAGCTCCTTGACAATATTATTAATCATCTATTCTAACAACAAGGAAAATAGAACTCAATGTTAAAGTTCTAAATATATCTCATTTCATAAACCTTGAGTCTGAGATTAGAATATACACGGTCTAGAGAGGTCCTGTTAGCTTGGAGGTATGCAGTTTGGCAATGGACTCGCAATTTTTTGTGGGTAAATTTTGAGATGTGACAGCATCAGCAGCAGTACAATTTTTCCTGAAAACTGTTCTAATGGTAGATCTTGTATTGCGATAAAAGAAAAATGGTTTCTAATTTTGTAATGAATGGGTTTTATAGACACTACAGTTTACATTTTTCTCAAAAGAAAACACATAAGCTAATGGACATAATGTAGATTTTAATCAGCCCAGATAAAAAAAATAGCTCTGTAATTGAAGTATGCATATCATAACCTAATGGGCAAGTGGCTAATATTTGCAGGCAATCTTTGAGCTTTTACGAGTAGGTTCTAAGTCAGACTTCTGCTATTTCAATTCGTCCTTGTTTAAAAAATCTTCATATGTAATGATTTTTAACCTTCTCCTCTCTGTGAGATTCTAAATCTTCACCTACAGAGGTAGCAAACCTGTTAATATTAACTGGTACAATGTAATATGATGTTCCAAATTGATTAAGTGCTTATAGAGTAAATTTTTTTTTAATCTCTGGTTGGAGCTCTCTCCTAGTTTTGTCTCATAAGCTGTCTAGGGGGATCCTAAGCAACGCAGGAATAACACACTAATATATATATATATTAGTTCTGTTATATTCATACACTGGTCATAGAGACATTTTTCCATTCTTCTTTTAAGGTTTTAATGCAGATTGTTGTTAATACTATTCAGCTTGTAATGGCAAGCACACCCCTGACTAAACTTCGTGACTGGTCACATTATTATAGGTTAATCCTTGCCATTTAAGATGTTTGTTTTTTGTTTAATGAGTGTCGTTTGTGGTTCATTCCATCAACGTGTGTTGCTGCACCAGTGGTCAGACAGCGCCGCTGAGAGGGCTGGTCAAGAAGACAACGGGGCCTGGAGTGAAGGGGCCTGGCTCATCGACCGGTTTGATCCAGTCGGGCAGTTCCAACTCTCTGACGTCGCTGATCAGCTCCCCCCAGCTGCACTCGCCCTCCCCCATCGGGCCCATCTCCTCCCCCAGCAGGTGAGCAAGGGCTCAAATAATATAATTATGGTCTACGGCTGTCTCTCGTTCATTATCAATTCGTGATTTTTTTCTTTATTGTTAATTTGTTTTTTGATTTTGCTTTTTTTTTTTGGTGGGTGTGAATAATAATTTTTAAAATATTGATTTCTTTCATTTCGAAATTTTGATGGTTTAAATTCATCATTTTTGCTATTACCTTACTTATTTTTTATTTTGTTGTTGTTAATTATTTCACATCATTTGGGAATCTCTTTTGGGTTTTTTGTTTTTTGTTTTGTTGGGTTTTGTTTGTTTTGTTTTTTTTTTTTGTTTTCCATTTGAGCGCTTTTTATTCTGTTTTAGGGACTACTACAATAAGTTGCGGACGATTTTGCTTTATGAGGTAACTAAAACCTACATTAAGAGCTCAAGTTTTCCGACTAGGTTAGATAAATCTTGGTGAAATTCTATTTCCTCTGTGTAACGTGTTCAGGTGACTAGCGGTCCGTCTGCCCCCTCTACATGACCTGACCTCGGACAGCACCCCTAGAGAGACGATGACGACGCGCACCCAGAGGAGCAGCTATCGAGCGGCGACCTCTTCGCGACGCAGGCACAACGCAACAGCCTCGCTCGACCGCTACAAGTCGGACAGGGGAACCCAGCGCAGGCTCACCTCAAGGCGTGGGACTTTTCTATAGAAGCTTCTACACGGAGATATATAAGCAAAGAAACTCCGGGTGCTGACAACCTTTCTGTGTGACAGATATGACTGAGAGACAATTAACTGACATAATAAGGCTGGATTAATAGTGTTTTAGAAAAAGAAAAAAACTATATGCCAGTTGTAAATTAGTAGTTGCTTCCTAAGAGTTTTGTTACATTATAATTCATATAACAAAAGTTAAATTTTATTTTCTTGAATGAGAAAAAAAATGAAAATTTACTATATAATTTTTTATATATTTATATTGTAATAAGTTTTCTCTTATATTTCTACAACTTCCTTAAACTGATTTCAACATGACCTGCGTGCGCCAATCTACAACGGTAAACGTGAAGTCAAAATGTATATCTTTGCACAAATATTGATCTCAGCTTTTTTAATTAAAGATATTTCCTCTTCTATAAAGCTCTTTGCTTTGTCAGGTTAATATTTTTTTCTTTTCCTTTTTGTTTTTAGTATGTTTCTGTTGATCTATTTAGGTTATATTTTGAAAGCCATTATACTTTTTTTCCCCTCATTTTGATATTTTGATTTTTCCTTTTTTTCAATAATTAGATATTTCAGGCTTTTGTTCAGGAAAATAGTTTATTTTTCATACTGGTAGGTACCAACAGAAATCTGCATTCTGTGATATTGCAGTTGTTTGTTAGAGGGGGAGGGGGGTTGTTTTGCAGTAAATTTTGTTAGTTAATTGACTCTCCGTGTACATCGCAAGAAGACTTGTGAAAGAATGGTACACGTATATAACCAATAGGTCAGTGTAGAGGAGACAGACGGGTAACCAGAACAGTTCAGAACGTTTCTGATCTACTATCATCAGTCGATTTCATTTTTTTCCTATCGTAACTATTCAACCAGATATATATTATTATAGTTTGGGGTCATATGGAGTTATTATGTATTATCCATTTTCATTGCTATAACCTCTAGGATAAAAACATACTACAGATCATTTCTATAACCTCTAGGAGAACAATGTACTACTTTTTAACATTGGAACATTTATGAATGAGTAAACAATAGAGGGACCCTGTTATATTTCATTTTGCCGCTTACTTTTTTTTTTTTTGTTATGTAAATCACAGCATTGCCTAAATCAGCATTTTCATTTTTCAAATACATTGAATGATTTCAAAATGTCTGTAACATTTAAGAATATTTAAAGTTATAACAAACATTCCTTGTGCCAATTTTTTGTCTTTATTGGTATTTATAATAATATCAATGATATCAACAGATTATTTATTTTTTTCACTTCATGATGATTATACATCTCATTTCAATTATTCTTACATCTTACATTACTTTTTTAGCTTACCAATACCTCTGATTTGTTGGAACTGAGTGTCAGTATGTAATAAGATTGTTGGATTAGAGATACTTTACTAAAGAAAAAGAGCAAGAAAATCAGTAATTTTTATCCCTTTGTTAAATGTAGGTTTTCGTCAGCCCAGTTGTATAATGTCCTAAGTACATTTTTTAGAAAACCAAAGATTATCACTTCTAGTTGCCCAATTTCTCATATCCTCTTATTGGCGTGTCTTAAAATTAATTTTTAGAGAATTTATAGCCAAGCTAAGCACATCTATTAGAGTAAAAAAAAACAGATATGTAACAAGAAATGTAATCAATGTCATTGTATTGTAAGCGTATGCAGCACAAATGCATTCATTTCAGTTTCCGAGTTAGGGTACTTTCTTTTAATAGATAGTTGGATTTGAGTTGTACATGTACTCTTATTTTATCCTGAAAAATTATATCTTTTCATTTAAGGTAGTCTGGCAAAGTTTTAAAGGACATACCTAACTTACTTGTTGGTTTGTATTTATGATTTTTCTCTTCTTTTTTTTTTTTTGTTTTTTTTTTTTTGCTTTTGTTGTATTGGGGTTTTTTTGTTTATTTTTTTTTTTTATGCATCTAATATAATTCTGATCTCTTTCAAAAGCATTGAAAAAAGATGTTGCAGTGCTCTCATGGTTTTAAACAAGAAAACTATTTTAAAGCTCATTTCATGTCGAAAATAGAGAGATCCATGTTTTTCTACATATCTTGTTCCGGTGTTCAGCTGTATGATTACATAAGTGCATAACATAATCTCCTTCATTGGTTTGTTTAAACTCTAATTTAAGCTGTACATGGTTGTATACTTGCCTTGGTCATGTGCGTATGTGATCTGTAGTAATGCAAACCAGCCTATCCTTGTACTGACTATCCAAAGCCAATTCTGATCAGCCTGTCCATAACTATCCACAGCCTTATACTGACCAGCCTATCTTGAACTGCCTATCCAAAGATGTCTATTTTTTTTTTTTACAAGGATGCAAGCCTGAGACCAGGGTTAAGCTCTTCTTACTCCACTGGTTCAAAGCATTCTTCTGCTAAATCTAATTTCCTTCAATGCATTTCAAAGCATTTCAGGTAGATCATGTTGCTATCGAAGTGCAAGTTCTAATACAATACCACAACGTTTTGCTTTTTTTCTACAAAGGTTTTGTGACAGATTTCTTTTCTTTTTTCTTCTATAATTAAACTCAACTTAAGGTATTTGTACTTCTTTTTTTATTCTACTTTGTGTTGGTGAATGCTTTTTTTCAGGGGGTGGAAAGAAGGGATTTGTTTATGCTTAATATTGCTGCCAGTGCCCGTCTTAATTTAGATTTATCCCTATTTCTCTTTTTCATAAATGAGGTTGAGGTTCAACTCATTTCTGAGATGAAATTATGAAAATATATTTATATCTGTTGTGTATCACACATCTTGTTACTACTGTTGCTGCTGTTATTATTGCCAAAAATTCCGCTCTTTGACTATTAAAATATTTATGCAAATAGGATTCTATTTAATTAAAGTCAAATATATACAAAGACGTACTGTATAAAAAAACATATATTTAAACATTATATATTTTTTCCTCTTTACTATACTGTCTCAAGAATAAAATGATATTACACCGTACAAATTTTGCTCATATGTGCTCCTTTCTTTTTCCTGCACTTACAGGTATTGTGAATACGTTTGTCTTGGGTAGCCATTAATTTGTTTTAGATGATCATTTTACATATTTAGCTTCAAAGATAGGCTTAAGAAAATCAAAGTTTTGTAGATATGGGGCTAATGCAAGACTGAGCCTAATCAATTATCGGTGGGTTTTCCTAGATTCTTTCGAGGAGGTGAAAAGTCAAGGTTGACATGACTGCATGGATACAGAAATAAGCTGTAAAATCTCTGGTTTGAGTGGGAGGGCTGATTGCGCTATCAGTTATCCTATTTACTCCATGCTCTGAAGGCAGATTCTTTGCAGCGACATGATTTTTTCAGTTGTTTTCTGAGCGTTTGATGCAGTCCCTTCTGTCAAACACACCCCCTAAAATTCCACAACATTTTCAATTGTAAATACAGGAGACAATAATCCGTTTACATGATGTCTTTTACATTTGATCTTTTCCTTTGTGATAGAACGAAGAAGATAATTAATGATAAATCAAACGAACGAAAAACTTATATAGATTTACTCAGGTAAAAATAAAGATAATAATCCTGAACACATCATTGCTTCCAGAGATAAGCAGGATTATCGAGTCTTGTGGCGAGCCTCTGGTTGTAGCGGCTGTAGAAGTTGTCTAGAAGCTCGCGTGTCTCGGGCAGCATGGGCCCCAGGCTCTTAGAACTTGCTGACTTCTCAAAGGCTTTGGGTAGGTTGGCGATCCTCTCCATCTCGGAATCAGGCAAAGTTTCTGAAAGGTGTTATTTTGTGATATCATGAGCGGTTATCAAATAAAGGTAATGAAAACCTTAGTCGATGGAAGAATTACCTCCCTCTTTGAAAATGAAAAATAAAAACTGCAAGTGCAACTAAAAAGAATTGTATTTATTTCACAAAAAGAGAATTATGTTTTTTAGCTCCAGTCACCATGAATACTGGCTTTTATGTAATGTTGAACATACAGATATAAATTGCACAAAAAATCTTATCTAAAAGCGGAAATATGTTACAGTATTTACATTATATCACTGGGAATTTATAATTAAAACTAAAATTTAATTTTGAGAATATTTTAAATTCATGGATATACTAATCTTGCCTGACTTTTGACTTTTCACACGCACTCTATCTTTCTATCTCTGTCTTTATTTGTTACCCTTTGACGTTCTCTCCCCCCTCCCTCTTTTTTTTTCCTTTTTTTATCTTGACTGTCTACTTTTTGCAACTGTTTAGTGATGAGACTTATGTTATAAATGTATTAACTAAATTTAAAGTACATGAACAATAATATGAAAATCAGAAATAATTTAATTTGCATCCGCATTTTTGTTTCACTTGAATCTTTATGCCACAACCCTCTTGCAACTTTTGCCATTTTTGGCTACAACTTTTTGCAATTTTCACCATTTTGGGCAGCAACTTTTACCACTTTCAATCACAACTTTCTGGGGGCACAGATAAGAGCAAAAAACAACTTACCTAATCCTAGAAATTTGAAGATCTCTGCCACATGATATCGCACATCTTTTGAGTAATCTTCATTTCTCAAAACCAAGATCTGTTCAGATGGAAAAACTTGAAGCCATTTTTCCAGGAAGAAATCGTATAAGCCTGCAATAAGTCGCACCTGAAAGGAGAGGGGGGGGGGCGATGAGGCAATACATACAAATTAATCTATCCATATTTTGTTTCCACCGAAGTGAAAAGATAAAGATCTGAAGAAAAGCAAAAGATGGCCAAACGATTGAGAGATGACTTAAGAAATAAGACGTGGATATTATCGTAGTTGTCAGTGTTACTACATATGTACCACTACTTCCATTACTGCTATTGCTGCCACTTCAACTATCATTAAATTGCTAAATTGCACTTTATTAACAATAATTGTGTCAAAACAATGTAGATTTATTCTACCTATTGTAATAATAAAATGAATAAAACGATTCCGCTACTACAGACCTCTTGCTCGGGATTTCTTAGCCGAGAGAAAACGACGACGACGACGGTACCCCACCCCAGG
>RQTK01000143.1:676039-728476 GCA_003991915.1 Elysia chlorotica
TGCTCTATTTTTCCCCCCCCCCCCCCCCGGCCCAACAAGAGGGCAAAAACCCTGCGACCAGAGCGAGGGTCGAACCGCAACCTACCTTCCTAGCAGAAGCCGCGCATTCTACCATAGGACCAACCTATATTTTGTCTATTATCCCGTGTTAGCAGTGCTCATAGAGCGCTTGCCACCACTGCAAGTGCCAAAATGTGAATCCATTCTGCGTACCGGGATGGTCATGTGTAGCTCCTTGTCAAGCAAACAGTCGGGCTCTGAACGCTCCGCGAAGCAGCCAGTCAACATGGCGAGCGCCCTGCGCACATCCTGATGGAAGCCTGCCACAGACACGTTGTGCTGGGCCTTGAATTGGTCCAGGAACAAGTAGTCCGAGTACAGCCTGCAGTGTCACGGGGGCACAAGAAACAAGTTAGGAATAGAAGGTTCTTGGATTTGGAATAGTAAGCTAGACCCTAAATGAAAAAATGAGATTATCATAGGAGAATGAGATACTTCGTTTAGGAGAATGAGATACTTCGTTTTAAGAAAAGTTTATTTAAAGACCACTTTCATTACAATTGCAGACGTCAGCGTATCTATAAACACTTTCTCGACGTTCTAGATTTGAGTTGTTACAGGTACGTTGTTGTTTGTTTGTCTGTTTTTGTTTTTGTTTTCTATCATCCCCCCTCAATAATGAACATCTTATGATAACAGGAAGCGTAGCATGGGAAAACACTGAGAAAATTAATGGAAGCATCGAAGGATCGGGAAGGTTGGAGGGGCATGATCGCCAATGTAAAAAAGCACGGCAAAACTTGATGGATGGGATGGACTCTAAGAGAAGTCCGATATGAGTAACATACATAATATAATTATTATGAACCTTTATACACATGAATAGGCCTAGTGCACTATCACGTCGATTCTCTAAAGTGTATAAACAATAATAAGGGGTGCGAGGCAGTTCAGTCGGTAGAGCGCGTGGCTTCTAAACAGAAGTTCTGGATAGGAATTGAACAGGCGACTTTGTCCCCTACAGTTTCAGTTTTCAGCACAGTAACGTCTATATTATTGTCAGTATCCATTAAATTTTGTTTGATCGGGCGAGTCTAGCAAATTGTATGTTATGAAAACTACAAACCAAATCAAGTAAAGCCATACATTTTATCTCATTCAGGCTCAACTGGTTGTTCATGTTAAGGAATGTACATTGTTTACCGAGTCACGTTCTCTCTCTCTCTCTCTCTCTCTCTCTCTCTCTCTCTCTCTCTCTCTCTCTCTCTCTCTCTCTCTCTCTCTCTCTCTCTCTCTCTCTCTCTCTCTCCCTAACATCTCCATGTAAGCTTCACCAGCTATAATCCCTACCCCAACCAAACACACAAGCCCCGCGCCCTACCTGTCCGTGGGGTTCCTGAAGATGACTATGATCCTGGCGGCCGGCGTGAGGTGCTGGATGCAGTGCGGGGTGAGGAGCGCATCGCCCACAGGTCGCCCGCGGTTCTGGGGGATGAGGCTCCAGCCAGTCAGGTCCCAGAACACGGTGGGGCTGCCCTCTCCTGCACACAGATAGAATATAATAGACGGATATTTTACTTGTGTTGGGAGTTTGTAAAAGAGGCATCGTGATAACGTGCTCCAGAACGAAACCGAAGAAGATAAGCAAGGGAATCTTTACTTAAAGCTCTGTCGTATACTTTTAGAGCCAACGTGCCATCCTGAAATCCCATACCTAAGGGACATGATTGTTCATTGGTCATCGTGCCCGCTCGATACGGGGTTGGCGTGCCATATATTTCCATGCCAAACGATCCTGTGCTGGTCTGAGGTTTACATGTAGCTGGGTCGAGGTTGTCTGCAACATCTACATGTAGTATCCTCGAGCTGGATCCTTGTCCACTCTGTTATGGCGTCGTACCACTACCTGCTGGGTCTGCCTTTCCATCTTCTTCCTTCCATTTTGCCAGTTAGAATTGTTTGAGCGAGGCTGCCATGCCTTGCAATGCGGCCAACATAAGGGGCGTGGTTGTATCACCCTTCATCATTGTGTGGGTCGCAAAACGTGCAGAGAAAGGATTGCCAACTGAAAATACGAAACACTACTATATGGAACGAGGTCAAAACGAATGGGGTCCGCGGTTCGGATCTGACCGATTGCCCTGTCGTTTTATTAGATGCTGTATACAAATCTAAATCGAATTACATTCAAACTAAATCAGTTATTGTACATGTTATATTTATCTGTTAACTAGGCGTGTTGGGGTAATAAAATAATTAAACGTTTTAGTTCAGTATTATAGTTTGTAAACTACATTTCTAGAGCACTGAGATTTCAGATCGTGCATATTTTAATTGTCTTCATTTACAATATTCTGCTAAGCTCATCCTATTCCTAGTATCAGGATGATTGATAGAAAAAGAAGTACTGACAATAATATCCCCCCTTAAGTTAGATGATTGTATCGATGCACGTTATTGGCATTGGTATTCCTCGAGCCAACCAAATCAAAAGTGATTTTATTCTATAAGTGTACAATAGCATCTGTCTCATTTGAAAAACTTTTTGAAAAATACCCCAAACAGGGGATAAGGGCAAACATCATGTTGTTTTGTAACTTATTTTAGTCAAAGCATGCTACCTGTTATGAAGTGATGCACCGTTTGGTCCCCTTCCTGGTGGGTGTTTTCCTCAATTTTTGTAGATGGGTCATGAAAGTGTTGAAGATACCAGTCAAAATGGCGAATTTCTCGGTTCTTTACCCAAATATCAAATCCTGTGAGTTGAGATGGGCAACGCAATTTCTAGTCATGGATTAAAGGCAAAATGACATGAAAAAAGTACTGAATAGTTTCTTATCCTTGTCACTCATATTGCACTAGAATGTGTTAAAAGTGCTCAACTTTACGGCGTAGACTATAAAGTTATCGTCGGCAAAACGCCTATTTCTCCGAGGGTGGCATTGAACTGCTTGGAATCTAACATAACCAAATGCCCATGGGTTAAGAAGTGTTAGAAAAACTGTAAGGATAAATTAAAAGGCTTAAAGAGGTATTGGACACAACCACAATAATAGAGTCGTAGGCTGCTGACTTCTTTTGCATGGCTATAGGCAAAAGAGTCGAAGCTTAGAGACCACTGGACTCAACTGTCTGAACAAAAACAAGAATTATGTCGTGTACCCTCGTGTACCGTCGTGTAACCTGGGCTATGTCAAGTGTCCTCAAATAATGTAACATAGGCTAAATATATCGTGTGCCGTTGAGTTGAGTTGGTTTAACGCCCAACGTCAGTAATATATAGGCTACATTGCAGACGGGCAATAAGACTGACGTCTGACAGTTTTATGTGCAGGCACACACAAGACAGGGCGGGGAGACATGGACTCCTGTCTGAGCCTGTCATATTATACTGACACCACCATAACCAGTTACAGCGGACGAAATCGGAAAAATAAATTGTTGACCGACCGTGGGATTCAAACCGCGGACCTCCTGTTCTGGAGGACTATACCAACGCTCTCCCACTTCAGCCATAATATTATAATAAATATTAGTATGCGAACCCAGGATACCATTTCCAGTCTAAAAAGGTGTCGTCCCAACTGTAAGACCATCTTGTCGTCAGGATTCCACAAGTGTATCTATTGTGAAGCTTTTAGACTTATCATCATAATAATTGCTGCCACCAGAATAATCCACGCTATTCTTTCACAAAGTTATGAGAAGTATCGTGCCACCCTCGCCGGGTTACTTGTGCCCTTACCGAACCGCCTCCAGGACCACCAGTGCGTCTCCTTGCCCATGACGGCCCTGGGCCGCACCAGGTGTGGGTGCTGGGCCAACCGGTACCACAGGTCGGTCGTCCCGCTCTTGTCCACGCCCGCCAGGTGGAAGAAGGGGAGACAACGCAGCCTGCTACTCGCCGCGCCACCACTCGGGCTCACCAGGTCAGAGGTCAGACCGCGGTGCTCCAGCCAGCAAGGGTTCTTGTAGCCCGGCAGGAAGCTTGGCTTCGTCTGATCACGTGTGCGCATGTCAAAGGAAAGGAAGACAACGATAATTTGTCAGTATGCATGCCTGATCATCAACAAAGTGAGACAATTTATCATAGCTTATTGGTTCAATCCCGAAATACTTTTATAATATTCATAAAGAGGGTTTAATCGATAGTTCTTGTGTTTACGTAGACTGGTGTAATGTAATGTGAGAACATGGTCTGGAGTTACATTGAAGTTGTTTGTCCAATTTTATTGAAAGTAAAGAAGAAATCTCAAAATCCAGTAAAAGCCTTCAAAAGTCGTATTTGCCAAAGGAAATCCTAGGCTTAAACGGCGAAATGCACTTGCCAAATACACCACCGGAGTTTCAACGTGGGTAGCACCCAAAGGGATATCAGCGGCAATCTTACCATGGCCAGAACATCATCCGGGATAGTCTCCCCAGTGTTCAGCTCCGCCGAGTACCAGGTGGATCCCTCGATGTAGTTCCCTGGTCCATCAGCAGCAGCAGCAGCAGCAGTGGCGACGCCCTCCTCTTGTTCCTCCTCCTGCAGGATTAGAAATTGTCCATCGTCTTGAGTTTTACAAAAATGTTTTAAATGCATTTAAATTTTGGGATCATCTTAATCAATGATTGTTTTCTCTCTCGCTCTCTCTCTCTCTCTCTCTCTCTCTCTCTCTCTCTCTCTCTCTCTCTCTCTCTCTCTCTCTCTCTCTCTCTCTCTTTCTCTCTCTCACCCCAGTGTTGAGCTCCGCCGAGTACCAGGTGGATCCCTCGATGTAGTTCCCTGGTCCACCACTAGCAGCAGCAGCAGCAGCAGCAGTGGCGACGCCCTCCTCTTGTTCCTCCTCCTGCAGGATTAGAAATTGTCCATCGTCTTGAGTTTTACAAAAATGTTTTAAATGCATTTAAATTTTGGGATCATCTTAATCAATGATTGTTTTCTCTCTCTCTCTCTCTCTCTCTCTCTCTCTCTCTCTCTCTCTCTCTCTCTCTCTCTCTCTCTCTCTCTCTCTCTCTCTCTCTCTCTCTCTCTCTCTCTCTCTCTCTCTCTCTCTCTCTCTCTCTCTCTCTCTCTCTCTTTTGGTAAGATGTTCCTAATCATTATTATACCGTTACTCTTCGTGTTGCCGCTGTCAATCCATCCCTTGCTAGTCGTGTGGTAGAAGGGAAGAAGGTAATTGCGTACACGTTATGTTCTCTTTTTTCCCCGTTTTATATATATATTTCCGGTGTAATAGGTATAAGTGTGGGGTGGAAGGAGGCATTGTGCACTCTCGCATTTAGACCTTCATTTCACACCAACAAGAACAAAGGATGGTGCTTCTTGGAGGGAGTGACGAAGAGTCAAAGAGAAAGATCGATAGACAGAGAGAGAAATGGAGAGAGAGAAAGAGAGAGAGAGGGGGGGGAGTAAAAAAAGAATATAATATAAGCACCATTCTTATACATATCCACATCCGTAAGGCCATGGATAGATTCAAAATACAATGTAGATGAAACGTACCCTTTACGTCGACAACGTGGACGGGCAATAAGACTACAGTCTGACAGTTTTATGTGCTGCCACACACGAGACAGGGAGGGGAGACAGTCGGGCACATTATTATATTAAGTTTCTAAGAAGAGGGATTGATACACAGTTTTTTGTATTGTTTCCTATTATGTTTATCAACAGACAGTACTCACTAAAGCTGTGGTGCTGTCTTGCAGTCCGCCAAACTTCGGTTGCTTTACGTTCTAACACGATGAATTCACGATTAGGTCTTACCAAGAAGGCTTTACCTATCTCTATGCATTCGAGAGATGACTACTAGTACTAATGGATATGGAATCATACTTTGTTATCGCGCGTTTGTTCGTTTCATAGTGTTGTTGTTAAGTTAATTAAATTTTTTGTGTGTTATGGTTTTGCTTTTTCGAAATTGTATTAACTTTTTTGGTTTGTTTCGTTCTTAGGTGTTTTTTGTTGTTGTTGTTGTTGTTGTTGTTGTTGTTGTTGTTGTTGTTGTTGTTGTTGTTGTTGTTGTTGTTTTGTTTGTTTTTTGTTTCACCTCTTCATTACAATACCTTTTTCCTCTATCGATTTGCCTGATCACTCATTATCATTGGCGATTTATGTTGTACTAGGTGCCCTTATCTAGATTTTGTAAATTTCATATATTTGAGAGTATTTAACTACACAGGCCTGAAAGCATTGGCGAGAAGAACTGTTGCTTCATTCAGCACATCATACCTCTCGAAGGATCTTATCTTTCAGCAGCAACTCTTCTTTGAAGCTGTCCGTTAGTTCTCCATTCCCGTCCACTAGCTGAAATACAAAAAGGGAAAAGCTTTGGTTAGAGCCTCCTTGGTCGTTGTGGTGCCTGTAAGCACACAGACGATGAATAAGCTCTGTTCCCAGACAGAAAATTTTACTCTGCTAGATTTTCTATACAGCGACGGGTCTCAAGAATACGCCTGACAATTTCACATGCGGCCAAATTAGGAGATAACAAGGTAAGTAGAACCTCTGTCTTAGCCGGTCACAGTGTCATGGCGACGGATAAACTAATAGGAAGTAAAGGCGACCTGGTGGAAGGGGGAGGGGGGCACACTTCGGAACCTGCTTATTAGGGAGCCTAGTGGTCTAGTGTTATAAACCATTATTGCTCTGTATGAGTATTGTCGCTGCATCTCTTTAAGACGAGGGTTCTAATGCTACAAAACGTAAATATATGTGGGTCATTTTTACTGAAAGCTGCGTTCACCCACTGTTAAAAAAATACCTATAAATGTATAAATCCCAGCTCTAATTATTATTTGACGCCGGCTGGTCCATGTGGTAGAGCGTTGGTCTTCAGATCAGGATGTCCTCGGATCTAATCCCACGATCGGCATTTTATCATTTATTTGTCCGATATTCGTCCCCTGTAACTGGTTGGGTCGGTGTCAGTATAATGTGAACGGCTGAGACAGAAGGCATGGTATCCCCGCCCTGTCTCGTGTGGTAGCACAACAAATTGTCAGATGTAAATCTTGGGGCCCGTCGCCGTATGGGAATCCCTAGAGGAACCTAGGAGACGTTAAACCCTATAGAGAACATATTTGGCGCCGCATGTTCTAAAATTGAAGACTTAATTATCAGAAAGAGCGAGAGAGAATAAGAAACAGTCAAACAGACAGTCAGGGAGATAGAGAGAGGGACATGGAGAGACAGATACAACGACAGAAAAACAGAGACAGAAAGAGAGATAGAAAGAGGTTGACATAGGGGTAGAGTGAAAAACATTAGACAGAATAACTCTTCTCCATTAACCATCCATCTACACAGATGCCCGAATGAGAATGGTGTACGAGGGTGGAGAAGTTTGAATGGAGATCGTTAGGTAGGGTGTTACACGCCACCTTTCGAGATTGAGACACAAGATGTAGATCGAAATCGCAATGTGCATCTTTGGGGCATGGTTTTCACCACTACACAGTTACATGGCAGCCTGTCGGTGTCAGAAAAGGGTGTTTCCCAAACCAAAGAATCAGCATAGATGGCAACACAGTCACAGAGAGAGAAAGTATAGCTTATATTCGAACATGAAAAAAGTGGTAAGTGAGTAGGCTAATGTTTGTTTGCTTTGTTGCTTTTTTTTTTTCCCTTGATGTTTGTTTCGTTTTGTCTGTTGTTGTTGTTGTTGTTGTTGTTGTTGTTGTTGTTGTTGTTGTTGTTGTTGTTGTTGTTGTTGTTGTTGTTGTTTTTGTTGTTGTTGTTGTTGTTGTTGTTGTTGTTGTTGTTTTTGCTGTTGTTGTTGTTGTTGTCCTTGTTGCAACTCCCCTCGACTCTATCTATTTCCTTCCCCTGCTCTATGTCTGCCTCCCCCACCCCCCTTTCCTCCTTCCTATCCCTTTCTCTCTATCTTTCTCTTTCTCTGTGTACCTCCAACATGCCCAGCACAGTGGGCGGCTTGCGGCAGGTGGACACGATGAGCCTGATGGCCATGAAGCTCAGACACAGACACACCACAGGCAGGAACGGGCGCCGTAAGGAGGCTCGCATTGTGTACACCGCTGTAGATGGATGCAACAGTTCTGTGGACAAAAACAATACATGTACATATATATTCAGGATCATTGGCAGCAACACATTTCCAATACATAGAATTTTCTAGACGACAGGAAAGAAGAGAACTCTCTCTCTCTCTCTCTCTCTCTCTCTCTCTCTCTCTCTCTCTCT
Organism: Elysia chlorotica; assembly: GCA_003991915.1. Taxonomy (NCBI): domain Eukaryota; kingdom Metazoa; phylum Mollusca; class Gastropoda; family Plakobranchidae; genus Elysia; species Elysia chlorotica. Next base: position 684,228 of record RQTK01000143.1, read on the forward strand.
CTCTCTCTCTCTCTCTCTCTCTCTCTCTGTTGGGTAGGCCTAATAATAAGCTGGAAAAGATGGCCCCGCTGTTGCCCTCGGGTGGATTCCGCAAGGGCGGAGAAGTATGTGCTGAATTGAAATCATCAGGAGGCAATGATAAACAATGACAAAAGTTCAATAGTAAACATGGCATGTGCAGCCGCGCTTTTGTGTTGACCCTTTAGGGCTAATGGGTTAATACTTGGTCCTCCACACCCAACTAATATCTTCTAGAGATGCTGTTTCCACTCTCTGCTAGCACCAGCACCACTGCATTAGCTTGATGTGTTAACGAGGATGATCTCATTCGGCAACAGATCTCTTGATCTCTTCTGGCTTGTGTAAAAACAAACTCACTCACTGGCTTAAGCCTTAAGATCTCTTAGCTTCCCTAGTTCTAAAGGGGATCCTATACAGCGGCATAAGATTACAATACTAACATTTGACAATTTTTTAAGACTGAGTCGGTGTACCAACATGTCGTAGTCGGCTTGGTCAGGAACCGTACTCTCTGCATCGAGAATATACGTCTCCTAAGTTAATGAGGGTCTTGTACGATGATTGGACATCAATGCTTGACCACATTGTGATGTTCAACCGTACTGGCACCGATCCAACCAAAGTTGAACCCGAAACTACTCGATCTGAGTAATAATATAATAATAAAGTGCATTTATATAGCAGCTTTCCCATATTGTTGCTGCTTTACATTGACATCAATGCTTGACCACATTGTGATGTTCAACCGTACTGGCACCGATCCAACCAAAGTTGAACCCGAAACTACTCGATTTTATCGGGGAATCAACCCGCAACTACTCGATGAGAAGCTAAGTGTTTTATTCTTGGAGCACCTAGCCTTCCCCCTCCCATTTTTTTTTTACAAACGCCAACCCAGTGTAGAAACTTCCCAATGTGCACTCTACCGCCTGAGCTACATTGCTCCAGGATCTGAAGACGTTGAATCGCCTGAGGTAATGACATAGTTGTGCAAATGCGCCGCCCTAGTGTTCGGCGATCAAAGATATAGAGACTGTTGATATCATCGGATAAAAGCGAGGATTCCAAAAACAGGAGGTCAAATCACGGAAATGTATGAACTAGATGAAAGCATGTGTCACAACATTCGGCCGAAATAACAAGTATTGTTTTAATCATATCAAATTTCCCAACGATCTATTCCGATGTAATCCAGCAAATCCATTGATTTGATACAAGATTGTAAAGCGACTAAATTTGTTTAAACATGGTTTGGTTGAATCTGTTTTAACAGTCTGCCTGAGTCAGTAGTGACAGCTCCGACCATCGACTGTTTCAAGAGTCGTTTGGATAACCACTGGAAGAATTTACCAACACTGTACAACCCGGAGTGCCAGGAATAACCCCAGTAAACTTCAACATGTTGAAAACCAACCCCAATCGAGACAAAACGAAATTACACTACTTTTTGCCACATCGCGCATGCGCATGAAGTAGTATAAAGTGAAGAACAATGAACAGGCCTTAACGGGCCTCAAACATTGAATATGTCAAGTCAAGTCAAGTCAAGTCAAGTCTTCTAAACAAGAAAATATTGTTACAAACAATACTGAATTCGAAGAAAAAATTATATGAAATTTACTTGTAGTTGAACACGGACTGAAAACATAGATTGACTCTAAGAGCCACCAAAATGAACAAATAGGACATAGGAAGAGAGATGGGGATGGGTTGGGGAGAGAAAGATGGGTAGGGGAGAGAAAGAGGGTGTAATAGCGCAGGTACTACCCTTGACGATTGGGAGGGCTCTGCACGTAATAGGCTTTTGTCCTCTACCTCCGCAGCTGATTTTACGTCAAGAACGCTTCACTATATTAAACAAACTTCGATATAACTGCACTTCATGGTACTTATAAGAATAACAGCGGTCTATTAATATATATACTAGTCTTTAACCATTATTGTAGAAGGTTAAGACAATATGGAAAAAAAAAGTTACTTGGCCACAAAAGTTTAAGATCTTGAACGGTTAATTTTAGAAAGCATAGTGCTTAAAATACACCCAAATCTGTACTACGATACTACATGTGTGTATTAGTACCCGTATGTTTTTAAAACATTCTTGAGAAGCAAACACTATACATTTTTTTGGTAAAGAAATCTAGATTTGCCGGGAAACATATATAGTTCGTTCTATTTCTCGCTATTAGATGGTTAATTTGTATACATTTGGTTTGTTTCAACAGATAAAGAGACGACCCGAGCATACAAACAAAATTTGAAAAATAGAACCTTTTGAAGCACAAAAATTGTTTTCATATAAAATTACACACTGTATAATGTTTTAATTTAAGGAGCGCGGCACACATAAAAGTAATTCGACACTTAAAAAAAGATTCATCTCAACACCATCTGACTAAGGTTCGATTAAACATTATCGACAAAGACAAAGAAATTGAAAAGTTTAATTTTGCACACACACAATATAAATATATATATATTAGTAATACTTATTTGGAGAAAAAAAAGAAATATATAATAATACATGTTTACCTTTTCGACGTTCTTTCCTTGTGTATTTTTCCTCGACGGCGGAACAATGTCTTCACGGAGTCGATTTCTTTTCACCGTTTCTTATGCACCAAAAGCGTTCTTTATCGCGTTATCGGGGTACAAAATGAAGTCCGCAATTGTTAAATTATTTTTAATTTTGAATATATCAAACCTTAACTTAAATTGAAGTTTGTTTTTGTTGTTTTTTTTTATTCCGCCATCAGATAGAGTTTTATCCTATTACTTATCATTATTTTCTTTTTACGCTAACAACATGTGGACAAGTAAAGGTCTTGGCTGTTTATGCTAACCCAGTACTGTGGTACTGTGTATTTTTTTGAACCTGTGTCGAACATGGGTATCACGCGAGTGTTGCCTGGAGCGCTATAGTGAAGGCCTATAACTATAAGATTGTAAAGATCATAATCAGACTGTCCTTCGGTGGTGACATTGCCGTTAACGTACAGGACGCCTAGCGATGGAGTAAAAGGTACACGAGTCTGCTATGACATTGGTAGGGAAAGTGATACGGTCGTAACTGCTACCTCTATAGGCTACAACTATTTCTACTACTGCTACTACTACTACTACTACTACTACTACTACTACTACTACTACTACTACTACTACTACTACTACTACTACTACTACTACTACTACTACTACTACTACTACTACTACTACTACTACTACTACTACTACTACTACTGCTGCTGCTGATGCATTGTGTATTACTACTTATATTGCAGCTGCCACTATTTCTAGTTCTACTGATATCACTGATATTTGAACTACCGGTACTATAAATGTATCACCATCACCATTACTACTACTACTACTACTACTACTACTACTACTACTACTACTACTACTACTACTACTACTACTACTACTACTGCTACTGTTATTACTGCTGCTGATGTATTACATTGTATTACATGTAGTGTACATACAATAAGTTCAAATTTGAATGCGCCAGTATAAAAAGTAAAGGGAAAAATATTTATATGTATAATATATAAAATATTATTGTCTTATCTTGCTAGTAGTAGTAAAAATTGGAAACATTCATAATACATGTATTGTTTCTAAAGAAAGGCAATGATCAAATAAAAAAAGGGGATAGGCTAAAGAATGAGAATGACACGCTGGGCGAGGCCAGAAATTGCGGCATGCACACATGAACTCTCGATTTCTAATACAGTTATAGATTTTAACTGCCTCAACTAGTAAGACCTAACTTAGATCTCGACTCTCCTTGATTTGTGAGAATCTCTGTGTCTGAGTACTTGTCTCTTTTTCTGTCTCGGGATGTTTCTATCGTTTTTTCATTAAATAATAGACCTACTACTACTAGTACTACTGTACTACACATTCTGACACCTTTTTGTTCCGTACACTGAATTTTCAATCTCGTTTCATCCATTATTTTAAACTATGCTTAATTGATTCATATTTAAACCACTACAATACTGCAACAGTAATACTAATAGTACTAATACAGTATATTCTTCTCGATTGATATTTTCTAACCCAATCCTCCACTCAATTCGTTCTCACCCCCTCGTCCATTTAAAAAAAAATATTTTGACCTCAAAAACAATTTCCAAATAATTAAACTTTTATAAAGCTATTTCCCAGTGATAAACTGAAAAAAAAATATGGGGATCTTTCTCTTTACCCTCTCCCTCTTCTTTTCATTACATGTATACATATCTCGATTGGGTACTTTCTGCAACGTTTTAGTCATGAGACTTAAGTTATAATTGTATTATTCAAGTTTATCACAAAACACATGTACTTTTCAGCGAAAGAACATAAACAATTATAATTTTTTTTGTAGTTTGCATTGGCTTCTTTTATATTAAAGGCTAAAATTATACCACACCTTTTAGCAACTTTTGCCACTTTCAATCACAGCTTTATGGGTAAACAGATCAATCTCATTTCTCCCTGCTCCACTCTCTCATCTTTTCACTCCTAACTTTTCCAATCTCTCGTCTGTATCTCTAGCTTTCTTTCCTCCTCCGCTATCTCCTTTTCTTCACCATCGCATCAATACACATGTATCCTCAAACTCTCTTTTCAATCAACCCCTCTGTCTTTCTCTCCCCCTCCACAGACTAGGATCATGGGTCCATTGGACACTGCACACAGTGTGTTAGGAGTACACGTGTATTTTGCTCTTTCCCAATAACAAGGCCCATCAGACCAACAAGTGCCTGGAATTCGCTTTAAATGAACCCCTTGGGCACAGCCTGAAAGTTTATTTTATCCCAAAGTTATATTAAACAGTGACTGTAAAGAGATACAAAGTGAACTGGTGTCTGGGAATAGATTATAATAAAACCATAGGTTATCTTTAACAGGGCTTGTCTTTAGCGGATTCTACAGTAAATAATAAGTAATCGAAATCTAAACAATGTCAAACATTTACATGCGTTTAAGAAATTTTCATATACAAAATGTATATCAGTTACATTTATGCATCGCGCAAATGACAAAAGACACACTTCAAGTTACCAAGGCATCACATAGTTATTGTTTGGTGTCTTTTTTATTCTCGATTATCCATGCTTATCATTCAATCCAAGTTCTAATGAATAACAGAACCTGGCATTAGTGGCAATTAGAAAAACAAACAATGTGTTAGCAACAAATTGTTTGGAAAGAGCAATAGTGTACATCATCATACTGACACATAGGACAAAAGGCCTATACTTAGTGTATTGTATGCATCATGTGAAATTACAGGAATGTCTGGTGTAATATTTTTCCCCACTGCAGCTCATTATAATAGTAATAGTAATACAGTTGAACTAGAATACAACAAACTTGGATTCAAAGAACACCCTACATTCAACGAACACATAAAAATTCCCGGTTTTTCTTCTTTGTCTTTATTAAGCTAGTTTTGATCTAAACTTTACATGATCAAATGATAAGGAAAGAAAACAAATACACATGAATGACAATGATGAATAAAAAGAAATGAACTTTTAGCAACAATATGTTATTTATTCCTGGTAATACTGAGACTGGATTTATTTGAAATTATGACAAGAACTGCAAATTCTTGTGAGTAGAAGCTAAAAAAATCTCTTTTAAATTCACATGAATGTCTTTGAAAATTAACTTTCAAAGATGTCTGAATTGCTAAGAGAATAAATTAAGAAATATTACCACTTACAACAAAGATCAATTAAATTGTCAATAGTACATGAAAACAAGGGCCTTTAGATTATCCTCTGGTCTCTCAAAGAGCGTCTACGGTCTGAAAAGACCAGAGTGTATAATGAGAAACTTCACTGAGCATCAGCTGAATTCACAAGAGCATAAATATACTTTTGTGCACACATCGACGAGTAAGGCAACTCATCTGTCTTGCTGTTCCAGAATACAGTGAGATGTATCGGCAACCACCCAGACACTTTGACCGCTTGTGGTCCCCCACATGGCTTCAAATAACTTTGCATCAAACTACAGCATTGAAAATAGACGAGCTGAGTTTGTGGTGTGCTGTAATTTGTACCCAAATTTTGGTAAATCTTTATCTTGATTCAATTCATACTTCATTTAATTGAGGTTGGGGAAGAAATATTCAGGGTCTTTCTTCTCTATAACAATTATTGTAATTAAATTTGAGTTTTACGATGATCGAAAGGCTTCACTCAAAAAGTTTTGCTTAATACGGTAAAATAAGGCACCACAAAACTACAGTACACTTCGGACTCAACGAACTAGCTCGTTTATTTTCAATAGTTTGTTGAATGCAAGATTTGTTGAAGCCATATGTGGCTTTCTAGTGCGTCCATAGACCTACATTACATGATTGAACATAGATGGTGTTTAGCCGGTGTCACATTCAACATCTACCTACACTTTCCCTTTAACTCTTCTTTCCTGAAGTTCTACACTAACGCACGTCTGATCCAACATTATTGCTGGCAGCTTTCTCTTTGATCATGCTTGCTGGTTGTCCGTCTACTGCCACTCCTTTCCCCCCAACCTCGCTGCTTATCAATTTTCATTCTTTTACGGTACAACTACAATATATATAGTATACATGTACTACTATTATTACTACATGACGTCACCCATGGCTTATTAGACAAGTGTTTTTCTTTAAGGAAGAGCCGACATATCTTTGGTGGTCTAATTTTAAACTAGATTTAGTGTCTGGTATGCAAGTCTTTGCAACTTTGTTAGCCTGTCTACACTTCTGGATTGTTGGATACGAGGATAGATATTAAATGAGTTCTTTAGACCAAAGTTAGCTTAATAAAGACAAAGAAGAAGAATTATCGGTTGAGTCCAAGTTCATTGTATGCATGTACTACTGCATTGTCAAACATTTTTAAACAAGAGGTCGTGCAATAATGAGTAGTAATAAGTCGACTCATACTGAGACATTTTTTGTATACACATACAATCATACAAAATTATGTCCTTTCATTCAGTCAATCTGTTTTGAAAGTATAACTTTCAGAGATGCTATCTGGATCATTGATTGTTTTTTTTTTACTGAACTTTTTCACACAGAGCGGCATAGCATATTGAATAAAAAAATATATAAAAAAAACATTACACCTTGATAGACCCCTACTAAACCAGGATGCTAACTTCTTTTTTCTGAAAATCTGTAAAACTTTTATGCTTTATCAAGATATCACACTGAATCACAAGACACTTGATATACATTGTAATTTACTAAATTCTGACCTGAAAACTCTTTTTTTTTTACTGAAAAATTGTAAATTGACGAAAAATGTGCATCACTCCACAAAGATTCTCTACTGCATTTATTATTACTATTATTACTTTTTTTAAACACTTTTTAAAATGAAATGCATGCTGTACAAAACAAAATAAAGTGTTGGAAGAATGTTTGCTATTTTAATTCATAAAGGGGTGTAAAACTGGTAACATATGAGTATATTCTACAGCCACAAAAATCTGCACAATTTTAACTTAGATCATTCCTTTCAAAACAAATTTTTCAAACAGTCAGAGAAAATATGTATACGAACACTTATCGTTCACAAATATAACAATGATTTGATTACTATGAGTTTTCACGTCCATACACAATGAGCATTGCACCCAAACATTTATTATTTACAAAATTATAATACAAAATGTTACATGTTCAAAATATTCATTTCATCAAGCATCTTCACTCGTTCTATCCATCCACCAACTGTTTGAACCTTTTCCTGACAGAGTGGACAAACTCGCCAAGGTCGTTGGTTGAGTTTAGCGTGCTGATTAGAGCGTCCATGTCTTTGATTGGTGGCTGGCAGTCTCCCACTGGAAATTAAACCAATATGATTTTACTCGTTATTATTATTATTATTCAGACTTTATTTTAGCTTATAAATACTTACATCGAAATTGAAAAAAAAAAAAACTCAATAATCAAAGAAAAGATTTGTATAGGTTAAGAAGTTCAGACAAGTCACAATGCTGTCTAAATCAATCTTCAAGGGACATGACTAAAATAGTGACTTGTACAAAAATTGAGTTTTGAGCCCTTCATATAAAAAGAAGTTCATGAAAAGACGTGAAAAAAAAAAGTTATATCAAAATCAAGAACCATTGGTTTATGCATAATCCCATGGACCCATGTATTTTATTCATTTAGAATAATATGAAAAAATCTCAGCGTTATCAAAAATTACTACATGTATTCTAATTTCTTTTTGGAGCAGTCATTCTTCCAAGGCCAATTTGATTAGTCTTTTGCCGAGAACATTACATTCAAAGAGAAAAGAAAAAATAGACATGTAAACTGATCAACAAACTGCAAGTTATGAAAGGTTACCTTTTCTTAATGTTCAAATGAAAATAAGAGTTCTTTTTTTTTTATCATTGTAATTTTACTTTAAAAAATTTAGTTCACTTCCAGTTGTGTCAACCACAATTTTACAATAATGTTTTCATGATACATGTAATGATGTATTTAAAAAAATTGAATTAACGTACATATAGTGGATACAATTGATTCGCTTTCTTGTTTGTTTTTCAAAGATTTAGACAGAGATTGTCTAAAAAAAGGATTGGCGGATTATACAATTGGCTTGGGATTTCAGCTATGAATCAGAAGTAATGATAATATGGCCAAAAGGGATCATGGAGATATAGCATCTTATTGGTTTAAAAAATGTTAATTTATTGGTGAGGTGGGGGTGGGGGCTTTAATTTCTTCACAGAAATGACTGATAAAATGTGAAAATATCGAAATCTGAAATTTTTGTAAGTGTTTCATTCTTATTTTTCCTTATTTTCATTTTTTAACTTTATTCATGAACGCTATCAAATAAAAAATCACAAATGTTTTCCAGGAAACAATAATAGGAGACGACTATGTCCCTCATGAACACTAGGGCACCCTCTCTTGTCTGTGGTTCTTCACTTTCAGTGAATAAACCGATTTTTTATATTTACTTTTTTGTCTAGAATCAATCCAAGTATAAAACATAGAAATCACAGTATCTGTTCTAGCGCTGATCACCCACACTATATGTCCCAGCAGGTTGACGGCATATGGTGTTGGAAGTTAAGACTGTATGTTTCACAATCTGAACAGACCCACACAGTGCAGACGTTGAATACATAAGATTACGGTATTGACGGCCTTGACGCCCAGTGATTCCAGGTGATAATGCAATGTTTTGCCCATATCTAGTTCGAGCTAAGAGAACGAGCAGACGGGTACATGAATACAGACATTCGTTATACATTGGGAATAACAAGACTTAGAAAATGACTAAACCGTTGTCATTCTCGCCCGGTCTAGACTCATGAGACTAGATTTAGATCCACGGTAGTTTTCTTGCTGTTAGTAAGCAAACTGTGCATGAAACAAATTTGACACACATCAGTCCGTACAAAACTAAACTAAACAAAAATAATAAAAATGTGTCTTATTTATGGTAATGGCTGTCAAAGGTGAAATTCATAAAAAAAACATGCGGCTTCAATGCTCAAAGCGGGACAAAACACCTTTTTTTTATATCGTGGGTGGGCCAAAGTATTAAAAAAATGAGACTGTTCCAACGATTGGCAATACTGTGTATCCAAAACTTTCTTTTATTGATTATCAATAACAAAACAAAATTTACAGAAGTCTACTAACCCACATATCTTCTCTTCTCGTCCAATTTGAATATGAAAAAGAAAATGGAGTTTGGTTTGGCAGGATCTATCTGCGTGAAAACCACTTGCAGCCAGCCGCCTGGTGGGGAGAAAAAAATATAACAAGATTGTATAAAAAAAATGTGATATGCAAATATTTCAAACTTTTCACATTATTACATTATAGATTTACAACAAAGCTTTTGGGTTTTGTTTTTTTTTTCAACTAGCTCATGGTCATAAAGAATTCTATCGCTACCGAACTAATTTGATCTTCAAATGAACCTTACCTCGGATTTTATGTATTTCTGTAGCCATATACTTTTTGAAGAGTGCCTCTTCCGCCTCCAGCTGTTTGGCTTTTTCTTCAGAAGATCCTTGGGCAGGATCTGCATGTATTTAGAGAGAAAATGGGGCGAAATAAGGATTAGTCCGACTAGTCAACTCCATGTAGGAAAAAGTGCTTTCTTGGAATATTTATCATAGTCAAATTTAGACAATGTTGTACACACCAGTTGTAAAACAGTCTAATTATAAAAAGATAAATCAGCAAAGACTTATAGGACATTGAAGTTTATGTTTTAAATTAATAATGCTAATACTTAAGCCTCTCTAAAGAAAAGAAATAGCAAATAGATAATATGAATAGTTCAAAGACAAATAGTAGTGGGGTAAACATGTTTAAAAAATTTTAACTATAGTTTAATTCAGCAATTATGCATTGAGAATGAGAGGTTACATTGTTCTATTAAAACTTTAATTCCAACAAATACAACATTGACCCAAACCTTTCTTCAGAATTGCCTGCTCTTTCTGCAGGTGATCAAGCTCGTCTTGTAGCAGCGCAATCAACCTTTTCTCTGCATCTATTTTTACTTGAAGCAACTCCGCGTCACACTGCCTCTCTTTCAGACACTGCTGGTTGGTCATGGTGGCTGGAGGGAAAGAAACATCCAAAATATTAACACAGTGTACTACCACACACAAAAACTTTAGGTATTTTCAATGCATATCATTTACTTAATTTTATCTGAGTGATAGTATTACATTGATAATACACTACTAATAGGAATTGAAAGTTTGAAATTCATTAGAAGCATGTGTACTCTGCAACTAACATTATACAAAAAAATGTAAATTTTGTTGCGACTTTTTTTCACACTGTATATTATAAACATGGACATTTTTAGGAAATTTGAAAATAATATCACACTTCTCAGTTATGATGGTGGCCCTAGACAACAACAATTAAAACTGAAATGACATGTTTTAAGACTAGACTGAGTTCTGACCATTTTATTTGCTGCTACGCCCTGAATTATCAAGGACACCAAGACAAATGTTGCTTAATCGCTAAATAAAAACCTATGTTACCAGAAAAAAATTATAACAAATACTTAGAAATACCCTAAAAAATTTACCTTTTTGGCACTGTTTCTTTTGATTCTCACATTCTGATTCAAACTTCTGAATATTTTCTGCAAGAAAACATTTTTAAAATTTGAGCATTTTAAGCTACAGGTAGTGCATACCTAAAACGGGACCATTGCTAGAGCAGGACATTTTAAGAATCCCTGTTTTTTCTACTATGTAAAGTCTATTACTTCTGCTTGGGTTTAACAGGACATAGAAATGAGTGAATTTGGAGTCAGGAGCGAACTTTGGTTCCAAAATAACAGCCATTGAATCCGTATAGCATTGTACTGGGCCAGCCAGGAACCTGACAAAACAGTCTAGACCCTTGGCTATGTTGAGACAAGGGATACGAAAATGTTTTGTGATACAGTGTCTAAACTGTAATCATGCTGATACAGTGGGGAAGGGCTGGTCAACAGTCATGTGGTCAAAGATATGACGATGGAATTGAGCGTCCCTCTGATGAATGAGGTGCAACTGACAACAGGGGGAGGGAGGGGGAGAGAAGAGCCTATTTCAAGGCTCATGGTAATTTTATTTTAAAAGGGAGGTATTAAGTGGTAGAAATTGTTTTTCTCAGTAGTTTCCTTGACATGACTATAGCGGGAGCTTACTTACAAGTTACAACAGGAATTTTCTTCTGGAACAAAACGCCCTGCTGTAGTCACATTTTACTGTATTTGAAAGAATCGAATATAAATTCCTCTTTTTTACCACAGTTCACTACTTTCCTATGCACTGCTCCAAAATAAAATCCCTTTACTTATGCACAAGGCCTACATACCCCAGTGACTTAACTGGTCAGGAGGTCAAACAGTACCACTACCAGTCCACATGCACTGCATATTATAGAACAGGTTGCAAAACCTGATTATTAGAACTACACATGTGTAGAAATATTAATTTATAATTATGTCTCCTTATATCTGTGCAGACAGCCAGCATGTCAAATCACTGGCACTAAAATGTATTTTAAAAGCAAGAACTTAAAATTAAAATAAAAAATGAAAAAAATAAATTGAAAGTAAATTTCAATTTAACGCCATAGTATAGGATCTGACAAGTGATATGTTTCTGGTTCTGTGATAAGCAACAATGAAATTAAAGGAAAAACAAAACTGAATGTATACCACCTTCAAGTCACTTACTCTGATACAGGTCAGATTGTTCTTTCTTTCTTGAATCACCAATAATAAGGGGGAACTCGGACAGGATCTTTCTTATCTTGCCCTGTGACTGATGAAGCCTGGATGATAATTCCTCCATTGTTTGAAGTCAATCTCTGGAAAGATGCATTTTTGGTTTTAAGCAAACAGAAATACACTTGTGTTATAAAAATCATTACTTTAAAAGCTGTATATATATTGATCCTAATGTTCAAGAAAAGTTGTATGAAAATGCAAGACAGGCGCCTTACAGATTTTTAATTGTCCCCATGTCTGAACAATAACTAGATCATTTAGTGAGATCGACAGATCAGTACATTGTCTAGAATCTATTTGTGGAAGTAGGTTTTGATCCCTACTTGTTGGTCCTAATAAAATACTAAATGTGACCAGCTGAGAAAGAAGTCAGAACGGGGAATCCCATTACAAGGTGTCTCTGTGAGGCAGCATGTATGTAAAATAATTAAATTGTCTGATGCTAGTCTTGAGGACGTATTACTGGGACCGTAAAACTGAAAAACTTGAATATAGATTCTCAAAAGTGCTCTAGATCTACCACTTTTAAAAGCCAGCTCGCCCAGCAGATGCGCGTTTTTCAATAAAGTTATTTTTCTTGAAATTAAGTTCCTAGGGGATTCTAAACAGATTTCCTTACACTTTTCTTTATAAAACAGTGGGGGGAATCGGTGCAACACAGTTGTGGCTGTACTCAGTGTAGGCCTACTGTCAAATTCGTCGTTTGTTATTGTCCAAACAGTAGGGAAAGACTCCAAGTTGTTGTTTCGATTTGAAATTTAAGCGAAACAAACCCGCTTTGAATAATGGGTGTTATCGATAATGGTTGTAATTGCTTAAATAATTTCAAATGCGGCGAAGCAAGCTTACCCATAATTATGTACGTAACGTACATTTATATTTTCGACACACATTGTCAATGATTTTTCTTCCAGGGTAATCACTTTCTGTTGCCGTTTGCCTGACCTTTTAACGATCGATGGTAATTAATTAGACCTCTCTTAGACAGTCAGCTCAGTTCACGAGTAGGATTATAGCAACATACGAATTAGACACGGGTGATGCAAACAGAAACGGTACTGTAGTGTAAATGAAACCATACATCTGTAACTTGAACCCAACGAAGTCGTACTCAAAGAGCATCCAGCGTTCGGCGATTAGAAAAAAAAACATCGTCTTTTTCTCCTTCTTTGTCTTTAGTAAGTTATAGAAAGTATCATTGGTACAACCAGCTTGTCTCGTACCCACACGGATTCAACTTTGCAAGCTCACAGAGTCATAGTGTTACCAGACACTTCACAAAGCTTAAATTAGGCCGCAAAATATCTAATCTATCGTCAAAGGTTTAGGGGGGGGGGGGTGTCAGTCGACGAACGGCCGCCTAGCATGAACATAATAGGGAGAGAAAGAGTTTGGATAGGAGGTTGGGAGGTATGATTGGCTCAACACCGACAATGCAGCGTAAGTACAATCATGTAATGTAGCTAACTGAGACACACATGGCATAAACGAATCTTGCATCCAACAAACTACTGAAAATAAACGAACTCACCGGTTGCGTCTGAGGTGTAGCCTACACCATGAATGTGTAAGTGAAATGAGAGCATTAAATGTGAATAACAAGTTTGATACACAAACAAGTCCACGTTCTTTTTTTTTATCTCTGTATACTATTTCCCGTCTATGATAATGAATCCCTCGTCTATCAAATTCCCTTAAACGATACGAACTAAAATATGCCTTTTCTGTAACAGAGTGTCACATCAATAGCGTTCCAACTCCTCCCCACCTCACAGTAGCCCTAGTGTAGAATGTCGGCTTACGACGCAGAAGGTCCATGGTTCGAGTCCTGGTGATTTCGCCCCATAGGCCCTATTGGTTGAGTCGGTGTCAGTTTATGTGACCGGCTGAGACAGAAGTCGTGGTATCCCCGCCCTGTTTCGTGTGTAGCAGCACATAAAGTTGTCAGACGTCAGTATAGCCATAATAGGCAACAGATTTCCTTACAGTTACACTTTTCTATATGAAACAGTAAGGGGAATCGGAGATACACAGTTGTGGCTGTACTCAGTGTAGGCCTACTGTCAAATTCGTCGTTTGTTATTGTCCAAACACTCCAAGTTGTCGTTTCGATTTGAAATTTAAGCGAAACAAGCCCGCTTTGAACAACGGGTGTTATCGATAGTTTCAAATGCGGCGAAGCAAGCCGATTGTTGGTAATTAATTAGACCTCTCTTAGACAGCCAGCTCAGTTCACGAGTAGGATTATAGCAACAAACGAATTAGACACGGGTGATGCAAACAGAAACGGTACTGTAAATGAAACCATACATCTGTAACTTGAACCCAACGAAGTCGTAATCAAAGAGCATCCAGCATTCGGCGATTAGAAATAAAAACATCGTCTTTTTCTCCTTCTTTGTCTTTAGTAAGTTACAGAAAGTATCATTGGTACAACCAGCTTGTCTCGTACCCACACTGATTCAACTTTGCAAGCTCACACAGTCATAGTGTTACCAGACACTTCACAAAGCTTAAATTAGGCCGCAAAATAATTATCTACTCTATCGTCAAAGGTTTGGGAGGGGGGGGGTGTCAGTCGACGAAAGGCCGCCTAGCATGAACATGATAGGGGAAAAGAGGTGCCATATTGTTTAACCTGGGATATGGGGGGGGGGAGAGAGAAAGAGTTTGGATAGGAGGTTGGGAGGTATTATTGGCTCAACACCGACAATGCAGCGTAAGTGCAATCATGTAATGTAGCTAACTGAGACACACATGGCATAAACGAATCTTGCATCCAACAAACTACTGAAAATAAACGAACTCACCGGTTGCGTCTGAGGTGTAGCCTACACCATGAATGTGTAAGTGAAATGAGAGCATTAAATGTGAATAACAAGTTTGATACACAAACAAGTCCACGTTTTTTTTTCTCTGTATACCTATACTTTTCCCGTCTATGATAATGAATCCCTCGTCTATCAAATTCCCTTAAACGATACGAACTAAAATATGCCTTTTCTGTAACAGAGTGTCACATCAATAGCGTTCCAACTCCTCCCCACCTCACAGTAGCCCTAGTGTAGAATGTCGGCTTACGACGCAGAAGGTCCATGGTTCGAGTCCTGGTGATTTCGCCCCATAGGCCCTATTGGTTGAGTCGGTGTCAGTTTATGTGACCGGCTGAGACAGAAGTCGTGGTATCCCTGCCCTGTTTCGTGTGTAGCAGCACATAAAGTTGTCAGACGTCAGTATAGCCATAATAGGCATATAGCCTATATATGGTTGACGTTGGACGTTATACCAACTCAACTACAACTCATCTCCACCTATTTGTCCTTGATAGCATTACCCCACCTTTTTTCTCTCTCAGTCTCACTACCCATTTGTCTATCTATCTATCTATCTATCTATCTATCTATCTATCTATCTATCTATCTATCTATCTATCTATCTATCTATCTATCTACCTACAGATCACAGGAGGGTATATCGGTATCTGTGTATCGATAAGACCCAGATATTGAAGGAAAACTGTGCACTGTAGTTTGAGAAGTACGAAATTGGTATAAAAGCAGGGTTGCCAGCGCTAGTGATTTTAACCAAATCTAGTAATCCAGTGAGTGTTAATCTGCAGATTTTTTTTTTGTTAACATTTCTATTAATCTTCACCCCCTCTTTCTATATGAAACATGCTCTACATGTTGCAGGTACCATTCGAAATGTTGCACATGTAGCCGATAAAGAAGACAGACCTCTGTTCAAAACTGCATTGCAGGTACAAAAGAGAGAAAGCCAGAGATGAGGAGCAAAACGAATTGACAGATTGATAGATTGACACCAGTAACCTAAAGATACAGCCATAGGCCATAGGTGCGGCCCCCTGCCCCCGGTTTAACAAAACGGGCGAGCTTTTTTAACGAGTCTCGTGATTTTCCAGTCAAAATAGTGAATTTTGGCCTGTTTTTGAAAAATTCACTGGCAACCTTGAATTTCAGTCCAGCCCAGCAGTACTCCAGTCCAGTCCAGTCAGTTTCAGTTACTTTCGTTCTCTGCTCATGATACAAAGATTGATTGTCACCGGTATCTTTCCTTTAATGAAATTGAATTTGTTTTATTGAATACATAAAGGTAAGCCTCAATTCTTGATTTAAATTGTAAGGCAATCTAAAAGTTCATCGGCACGACTTTCTTTAGATCTGACATAGATCTAGAATATAGTTGATGTAGAGTCTATATTATAGTATATACATTGTACTTTCATTTGTAGATTTCGAAATTATAGAATCTACATAGAACGACAGACTGAATATAGCACGACGACGAACTAGATCTACCCAAATGTCGGCACTCCTTGAGTTTTGTGGTCCCTAGCCTGTGGGCGATGAAATTGTCATGGTGGTCGAGATTCGAAGTGTGGGTGGGTAGGATTCGATTACATCGGAGTCGATCTGCCTGTGAAGAGAGAATAAGGAGAGAGACAGACAGCCAGCCAGACAGACAGAGCAAGCGAGTGTGAGAGACAGAGATAGCTTCAATTGCTTAACAGATCAATTTTATGTGCTTGTGTATGTTTGTCCCCACCCCCTTCCGAGCCTGCATTACAACCCGTGTCCAAATAAACAATTGAATACAATCAAATCTGTCTTTATGAATCAAACAAATCATGCCAATACATGTACACTAACATTTTTTTTTAAAGAAATGGAGTAGGCTACAGCTGGCAGG
Source organism: Elysia chlorotica (assembly GCA_003991915.1). Taxonomy (NCBI): domain Eukaryota; kingdom Metazoa; phylum Mollusca; class Gastropoda; family Plakobranchidae; genus Elysia; species Elysia chlorotica. The sequence continues at coordinate 701,246 of RQTK01000143.1, forward strand.
TATTTTATTCAATTTTAATAATCGAATTCCGGCCGCCCACCCATTTGATCGCCCACAGGATAGGGACCACAAAACTCAAGGAGTGCCCAAATGTCAGTTCACCTGTCAGGTGTCCCAGCGAATTAAAGATGTCTGCCTGTTCATATATATAGGCCCTGCTGGCCACAAAATTTATGTGTCTCGCAGCTAGTTAGAATGTGATTTGAGCAGGATTTAATAATAGCCCATTATTATAAACTGCAATAGATCTAGATTCATATCTTAATTGAAATATAAATAATTAAAAAACCAAATGGTATAAATCTAGATCTAATAGGGGAAGTTTAAAATGTTAGTCTTACTTATTTTGGTGTAAAATGATTTCAGAGACATAAATCGACATGGTGTTATAAAGTAAATGTGTCTTTAAACCTTTCTCCCCTCCCCCACACCTCCTCAGGAATCATGGCTGACTCTCCCATTGAGTTTAAGTTGAGCAACATGCCATCCGATGGCATCAGTGCAGTCAAGTTTGGACCAAACTCCAGTCAGTTTCTTCTTGTCTCATCGTGGGACGAAACTGTCCGCTTGTACGATGTTATCTCAGACAGCCAGCGTTTCATGTATAGTCACTCAGCGCCAGTGTTGGACTGCTGTTTCTATGTAAGTGTGAATGCATTTATTATCAGCATCATATTTGGGAAGCTCAGGTGTTGTGTTTGATTGTTTGTGTACAATTATCTGGCAATAACAGGTAATTTTAGTTTCCCAAATTACTTTTTTTAAGGTTGTTGCATCTTCATGGCACAGTGCTCTTTTTGAGTCTTCCAGAAAAGAGCTAAAATCTAGTACTTGAATGTCCCATACACCAAGCTACAAAGCAGAATCAAGTTATGATGATAGAAACTCTGGAAGTTAATAGGGGGAAAAGATTAGTAGAGTTTGATTCTTCTACCAGTTCTAGTGATGTATGTATACCTGTTTAGGTAAGAGATATGAAATGTACTGAAAAAGAAAAAAAAGTTGTTAGGAAAATATTACTTGAAAAGATTTCAAGGTGATAAATTGATTCTATTTTTTCTCTCTCTCAAAGGATGCAGTTCACTCTTTCAGTGGTGGCTTGGACAAAACTTTGAAAATGTATGACTTTAACACAAGCACAGGTAACAACAATATGTTTTCCCTTTTACATTGAATACAATATTATTCATGGTCTTTTTTTTTGGACTTGTTTGTTTTGTTTTTACAAAATGTAAAAAATTACATTATTAATGTTTCCCGATTGTTATACTGTATTACTAGGAATTTATGAACGATCAAATAAGAAAGAAAAAAATCAGTCTGAGCTGGGGGCAAAGCAGCTCAGTCAGATCTTATTTCATTAATTTTACTCAGATTGAAGCTAGGCTGAAAACACCAGTTATTTTGCACAAATTGAGCTGGTATTGAATCAAACCAACTGAGCTCATGGTAATGACTGACTGTGTTTTCCCTTTTTCCTGTAGATCAAGTAATCGGAACACACACAGCACCAATCCGGTGTGTCGAGTATGCTCCCGATGTAAACATGGTGGTCACCGGCAGTTGGGATTCCACAATTAAACTATGGGATCCACGTTCACCAACTCTAGTTGGTACTTTTCCTCAGCTAGCCAAGGTGATATTAATAATAATTATGTTAGTAAATGGCCTTTGTGTTGTGCATATTTAAAGAAACAGCAATGTTCTTTGTACGTAATTAATATAACAAACAACAAAATAGAAATTGCAGTATTCAACACCTTTTGCAACTTAAGAATGAAAATTCTAGAAATATAAATAAGATAATGTCCAAAACAAATTTAGAATTATGCTTATGTCAATGATAAAAATATAAAAATTGATTTTGTTTTAGACATTCATGATTTATTTGTATGTGGGTGTACTTTTTCAATATATTTATATTTGAGTGAGTACTAATTCATGGGCATCTTATAGTAGAGGCTGTAGCATGATCTAAATTGGTTGTTCCTTGTACTGTAGTTATGCAGTCAATACTGTAAAAGTCAATCAGTAGTGTATACTTGAATGAAAACAATTTATGTAAAAAGTTACGTTGCATACCCTTTTCATTAAATTGTAAAAATGTTATGTATATGGTTTGACCAAAAAGGAGGTGAAAGTCAAGGGATCCAGTGAAGAAAATCAATTCAAGAGGCATTGATTTCTGCGGTGTCCGCTACATAATTATGCACCAGTTATCACTCGGTGTCTCTCACTAGCTTAACTAACACTGGAGTTTAACCACTGTCGTAATTCTTTTTTTTTCCACACAAGCAAGTCTTTTTGTTCCACAAATAGATATTTTGTACCAGTAATGTACATCCACAGCACTATTATTCAATTCCGAATCAGAAGCAAAATTAAATTGTTTTGTTGTCTGGTTTAGGCCTCAGTTCAGGGTTTGTTTCATTCAACCTTTGCCTCTGGTAATGTCAGACGATTTCGTTAAGGTTGACCAGTTTTAATTTTAATAAAATGGAATATTGGAAACAACATATCTCAGTAGTTAGAGAATGTGTCTTCTAATTAATTAGTCTTAGATTTAAATTCTGAACACACCACCATCCTCTGCACTTTTTTAGTGGATATAAATTATAATATATATCAGTTTCATGTGAGTGGGTGAAACCAAAGGTCTTTCTCTGTGTGGCAGGATGTGAAATTTGAAGACGTAGGTCTTGGGGACCAGTGTTTGATATCGTCTAGTCACTGACATTTTATGACACAAATAAAAATGTGAAATGAAAGATTAGATTGAAATTCCTAAACTTCAAATAAATATATCCAAAGCAATGCGAGGCAGTTTTCATTATCTCAATTTGACTCGCCAACAAACACAAATTATTATTTTTTATATCAACATGGCTGACACAAAGTGGAACCATCATTGTGTGATTTTCAATGGATGTTAGTAAAGTCTATAAATCCTAACAGAAGTCCACATGTGTTACAGCCAGACACCTCTCAGTAAGATTGTTGGTACGGCTGGCCGGCGTGTTCTGGTCTGGGACCTGAGGAACATGGGCTACGTGCAGCAGCGCAGAGAATCGAACCTAAAGTACCAAACACGTTGCATCAGGAGCTTCCCCAATAAACAAGGATACGTCCTCAGTTCTATCGAAGGTTGATCAACTTGGGCACTGTTATAGTGTCCGTTTTTTTCATCCGTACATCTTTACTATGGGGAAGAACTGGCTCAAGTGGTAGAACGTTGGTTTCCCTATCAGGAGGTCCTTGATTTGAAAATCATGATCTATCAAAAAATGTATTTGTTTAATTTTGTCCCCTGCTGGTTGTGTCTCCCCGCACTCTCCTTGTGTGGCAGCATGTAAAATTGTCTTGGTGCCCATTCACAATACACTTATAGCCTTTATAGTGCTGATATTGGACGATAAGGAATGAACTCAACATCTTTACTATTAAGTCGTTTGCACATTAATCATTATTTACGTATTGAAAGATAGATCTAATTTTGAATGATGTTGCTAAATTAGATGCATATGTAGACACACACATGAAACTGGAGAACACTGTCTCAGTGCTCACATTATACTGACACTAAAGCAACCAGTATTTTGATCCCACATTTTCTCATCCTTCCTTTTATCTATTTTCTTTTTATGTCAGTCCTTTTAGTTTGCATGTATTATCACGTGGGAGATGACATCTGGTATTTTAGTGGCCTAGTTTATGCATCAACTAATGATGAATGTGAATTTTATAGTCAAATCCAGACGTCTCCTGTTACTTAAGGTACATGGCAGTTAAAACTGCCTCAAGTAAATCTCAAGATGACATATTAATACAACACATATATTTAAATTCGAGTTATGTGCCCTATTTATTAATTAAAACAGGGAAAAACATTATAGTAGCCAAGCTTTAAGACACTAGTGTACCTTCATTTATACTGCCTTGTATAAAACTGAATTTAACACTGTCTCACCCCTCCTTTCCTTTGTTTGTTATTATAATTAACAGGTAGAGTAGCTGTGGAATACTTGGATCCTAACCCAGAGATCCAGAAGAAAAAATATGCCTTCAAATGTCACAGAATCAAAGAGAATGGCCAGGAGCTAATTTATCCAGTCAACGCTATTGCTTTCCATTATGGTTACAACACATTTGCCACAGGTGGATGTGATGGCTATGTTAATATATGGGATGGTTTCAATAAAAAACGTCTTTGCCAGTTTCATAGGTGAGTAAAGTACAATATTTTTTTTAAATTTTCAACATTTTGTCATTGTCAGTCAGTAACGTAGAAGGTTTGTGAAATGAAACTTTTTTTTGTCCCTATTTTATATTACCATGACTTACCAAATTGTGAAAATTGTGAATATGTAATTTTGAGCATTTTAAAAGATTGGTTTCCTTTTATTAAGTAATAATAACTTTGGAAACCTAGAATTTCCATATGATCAAGTATTTTTTGGGCTTCATTTATTTCAAAGGAGCTTTTATGATAATTTACTCAGGGCTCCCACTCATCCGTGGATCCATGGATTATCGTTGGAATGGCAAATAGCCCGTGGGTCGTCATGGATCCGCCTACGTGTGGGAAAACGTCTATACATTGGTCCGCCATCAGTGTTTTTGAGTCGTTGTGGATCCACCTACGTGCCGAAAACCGTCATACATTGGTCCGCCATCCGTGTTTTTGGCCATTTTGGGGACTTTTTCTGTGCCGTGATCTGGCAATTTTCCTTGAAATTTTAAACTGCTGAAGATTTTTACTCCAATCAAATTTCCTTTTAAAATATTTAGAGGTGGCAGTGATCATAATCTTCCGCGGATCCGCAGAAATCCGCGATTTTAGCTTGGCGCTACTTTTTCCTTCTTTTCTTCTAAGTCCGCAAATCACGGAACTGGCCTTTGAACGGTATCGAAAATATCATGACATCCTATCTGACTCAGTAGCGAAATAAATGCGTTATCGGAGCACAACTCAAGTCGTTGGGGGTTTCTTTGAGAATTTAATGTGTAACTGTAACGCAAATCGGTCTACAGTGTCAACCGATTGGACCCGTGTCTGTTAAAATAATGCAATAATGCAAATACATGTATCTAAAAGCGTCAGTTACTCCTGCGAGTGGTAGTGTGTCGATAATAGGTTGCTTTCGTTTTGACCCGCTCCCCTTTGATGAATTCATTGTAACACACTTTCTATTTCCAAGCTAGTGCATCCGCGATAGTTCTTTTTTTTTAAATAATAATGTTACAATTAAGGGACAGAGAATTGTATTTTCCCACCTGTTCGGCACCTGAGCAACCATCGGAGAAAAAAACAATCAAAAAGCAAACCTCAGATATTACGAGGGCCGAAAATTCGGTAATAAGGCTAAATAAATATACTTCATATTTTCTTGATAACGTCTGTACAGTTCAGAGCATAAGGGAAATACCCAATTTGCCGCCCGTTGAAACTTCAAAACAATCCGATCTGCCGTTTCCTACTTACCTAATGTGAATAGATGGCATGGTTATCTCAATGGAATGTTTTTGCAGTGAGTTTGAAGACCAAATGATAGAAATGTCAAGCCCAGTGGGCTCGAATTTTTGATGGAAGAAAAACGATAACTTTCATCCACAATCAATTGGTGGCATTTTGTGTAAAGACTTCTATGAAGTCCAAAATTTAGTGCGCATCATATCTACATTTTAGATCTTTTCTGTATTTCTGGGTGTAGATTGATCGTTGATCTTTAAATTTTCTTTTTAGGTGTACGATTTCAGTAACAATCTATTGAGGTATTAATAGTCTGTAAGGCTTGAGAGATCAGCCCTTGGGTCATTCAAGCGTTTTTTATCGGTTCATCTTCTGAGGTTGTGATAAGGTCAAAGAAAGAGAACTTCAAGCCAGGATGTTCCAATCCGTGGAGCTTAAACTTTAAGTGACTAGAAGGAAAAGTAGCTGTGAAAATAGATCCCATTGAGTGTTGAGTCGATTGTGAAAATTGATGTGAAAGGGAAAGCCCAGTGCACATGCTCTCCAAATTTCTCTGAGGGCCATGTTTAGGAGCTAATATTACAAAATTCATTCAGTGTATCAAGTTGTTATCATAAATTCGCCCCAGCACTGATTGTATCAAGCAAAACAAATGTTTTACTTTGCATTTTGAAAATGTTAATTCCTTGTCAATTATACAGTTCATTGAACACCTACAGAGATTTCTAGACCCTAATATCTCTAGATTTGAACATATTTATTTCTTTACCTTAAAGCTGAACATTATTTTTTTTATCCAATCTCTCCCACCTACCTGTACCAGGTATCCCACAAGCATTGCGTCCCTAGCGTTCAGCCATGACGGCAGTGTCCTGGCAATCGCCTCGTCCTTCACGTGTGAGAAGGAAGTTGACAAGTCTCCCGCCCCAGACACTGTGTTTATCAGGAACGTTACAGACCAGGAAACTAAGCCAAAATCGTTGTAGGGAGGTACTACAAACTTGAAGTTTAGACAGAGCTGAATTTCAAACAATTTGGATGAGATTTAAATAAAAGAATTAAGGGCTCTGCATTTCGCATGTGCCCATGATAAGCTGAGAGCACGAGATCATTCTTTTTTTTTTTTTTATCTCATGCTGTGGACAGTCATTACTCATACAATGAAATATATATGTATCATTAAGTGATGACCCAGTTATCCTTTCAGTTCCATTGTGTGTGTGGAATTTCATATACAGTTTACCAAAAGCAGCAATGTTAGAAACACACTTTGTACATATATGACTTTTCATTGTTTCATGTAAATAAATCTGTATGACCGATGTATAAAGTTTTGGAGTTTTGTTTTTTTAGTCTTATACATGTATTTGTTTGTTTTCCACCATTTTTCAATCTTTTTCCGTAGCAATATTTATTACAGTTTTTAAACTTGCATTAAAGTCTCCATAGCTTGAGGAGTATTAACAATTATGAAACAATGTTTGTTATGGCAGTGTATATTTCAGATCCAACATTTAGTGCACTGTTAAAGAGAAAGAGTTTAATTGGACCTGCAAAATTGTAAGATATAGGATATCAAAAAAGCAATCTGAATGCAATAACAGTTTTTTTAATACTAAATTAATGGCTCAGGTAGATTAAAAACCAAGAGCATATCCCATGTCTCATTGCAAAGAAAACAAGGGCATAGCGAAATGACCCTTAAGAATATTTAGGTTTGTCAGGTTTGCAAAAAAACTACAATGTGTACATGTTTCTGTATCTTTTTATGTTACTGAACAGATTCATAAAGGAGAGCAACAGCATTCAATCATAAGCATGATTTACCAATGCATGTACATGTACTGAGCTTTAGAAATACTCTTCTCTGTTTTATTTGTCTTAAGTTTAAGAGTAGAGGAGTAAAAACATTGAATTTTCCATTGAATTATTAGCACAGTTACAAGTTCAATTTCAATGCTATGTATTCTTCTTTCCAGTTATATTTAAATTTTTTTTTTTAATTATAATAAATTTTAACATAATTATTTTGAAATAACTTTTGATGGGCTACATCAGTACATTCAGGGATTGCTCAGAACCATAGTACATGTTAGTAGTAGTAGTAATAATAATAATAATAATAATAATAATAATAATAATAATAATAATAATAATAATAATAATAATAACAATAACAACAACAATGATGAACAATAATAATAATAATAATAATAATAATAATAATAATAATAATAATAATAATAATAATAATAATAATAATAATATTTATTGGTGCAACCTTTAGATTTAAACACATAATCTGAGAAAGCTGGTACAACCAATAGTTGGATCACTAAACCAAGACTGCCGGTGGAATAGGGTTGGCTATTTGTCCGGTTACCGGATAAATAGCTGCATGTCTCAAGGGTGTATATTTTTTCTTACTGCTAAAACTAAGTTAAAGCTAAAACATGACCAAATAAATGTACAGCCCAACTGCCGCAGAAATAAGATTTAAAATAACAATAATAATCTCAGTTTCTCACAAGCCTTTTGAAGAATTTTGACGGTATCATATCTCTGTGAATGGGATACCCAAAGATTGCTAAATACCAGAATCTAAATCTAAATTTTCCGGTCTGATACAATCTGAAAAAGAGGCCTAATTGTGCATAGATAATTATCTAGATCTAATCTGGACTTGGGCACTCCTTGAGTTTTGTGGTCCCTTGCCTGTGGGCGATAAAATTGGCTTGGTGACCGGGATTCGAGGGGTGGGTGGGTAGCTGAGAGGTCATATGGACGCTTAGGTGGGTAGGATTCATTTACATCAGGGTCAGTCAACCTGTGCAGAGAGACAGACATGCAGAGCAAGCGAGTGTGAGATAGCTTCGATTGCTTCACAAATCAATTTTATGTGCTTGTGTATGTTTGTCCCCACCCCCTTCCCTGCCGGAATTACAACCCGTGTCCAAATAAACAATTGCATCCAATCAAATCTGTCTTTATGAATCAAACAAATCATGCCAATACATGTACAATAAAAAAACAAATATATTAATTTTAAAAAAGACAGGGAGTACAGCTGGTAGATATTTTATTCAATTTTAAATTTTTTTTTTAATAACAAAAAGAGAGAGTACATCTTAATGGTATTTTATTCAATTTTAATAATCAAATCCTGTTTGCCCACCCATTTGATCACCCACAGGCTAGGGACCACAAAACTCAAGGAGTGCCCGGGCGTCTTGTATAATATGTTTTGGCACTTCTTCTGGAATACATCTAGAAGATAATAATTTCAAATTATAAAAAGAAAAAATAACTATCCAGCCTTTAAACTTTCTGGGCTGATTCACCAGCACTGCAGGGCGCCCAGTAGTAGTGGGTGACTCGAGGATGACCTTGAGATATCATTTTGTCATTGTAAACCTTGTCTTATTTACTCAGTACCTAGTGATTGACCAATGAAAATATGCGAATTTCCCGGTCTAGCCTGCTTTGAAGTATGGTCAAGCAAACAGGCAAATTATGAAGTGTGAAGAATGGTTTCTTCATATGCTTGCTTATAAAGAGATGATTGCTTGATGTTACCGACCAGTTAAGAGTATCTGGAGGTGTTGCTTTTAACAATGAGTCTGGAAGTTATTTTATGATTTAAGCTTATTATCAGAAAACACTGCCCTTGGTCTATAGCTGTACTAATGAAGGTCTTTTAGAGAAGAGGAAATGTAAGAAAATAAGTTGTGCCATTGTTTTAGGCCAGGGTGAAGGGGAGATGAATAGAATTTGTAGTTTGTGATCATACAAGAGAACGAGAAGACTGACATGTACTTTAGTCTGATCTGACGAATAAGCGTTACTAGCTATGGCAGCTCCTTTATATTATACATGTATGACCAATATATATATATACATGTATATATGTATGTCTCAGGCCAGGTTCATGACATCTACTCTCTCTGATTTTTATTGGTTTCAGGATGTGTGGCTTCTACTTTCTCTGACCTGATCAATCAGCATTAGAGTGTATTAGTTGATAAACTATCCCTTTCAAGTTCATTGACGGCAGTTCATCTATACCATCTACTTCTGCACTCACCTGTTGTCAGATCTCCAAAAAACTCTATTTCTTCCTTCTAGGTAAATCAAAACTAATTGGTGCCATAGAGGATAAAGAAACCATTGCACATTTGGTAACTATTGAAAACAAAGTTTAAAAATTTAATAATCAGAATAGTCTTTTCATGAACTAAAGGTATACCACAGACATCCTTTAATTATTCCTTTCTAACTTCTGAAGTCGAAGGAAGGTTAAAACCTATAAACAAATAATTTTAAAAATTAAAAAAAAAACAACAGACCAATGAGTGAGTCAACAGCAGTCAAGAATAGGTCTGGCAGACTTGTGATACATTCTCATGATGAAAAGTCGAAACGAAAAAAGCCTGAAGAAACAGAAGTGACCAGCAATGCACTTGGAGATTCTCAGAAGCAAAAGATGAAAGTAAGTTAAAATTGTCTTTATTTCACTCATACATTTGAATATTATTTCAAAAATGGCATTTAGCTACAGGCACATGGTTCGTAACTGAATGTCCATATATTACAATACCTTCATTACATGATCAATATTTGCTATTCTTATTGGCAGTTGGTTTACAACAAAAAGTATGGAAGCTAAAGATGTTAGAATCTTTTTACACTGAAAGTTTCCTAAAATTATTTAGCAACCCTTTTCAGTTTTTCAAGAATAAATGGTCATTTATAAAACAGTCAAAAGGAAACTTAATTTAGCATTTATAATATTCACTTTTTTTTGGACACATAAAATGATATCAAGGGTATAGCTTTATATAGTTGTCCTCAGGAACTAAAATTGATTTGTTTCTATGTCTAAGGAAAAAAATGGTTCTGATAGCAGAGAGAAAGGTCATATAGAAGAGGGCAATCTACAGGCACCCTCAACTGATGAACTCAAGGAGTCATTCTGGTTGACACGTATCATCATAGTGCGCTACATGGGATTCATATACTGTAAGCGGAGCCAGATTGGTTAAAAACAGGCTCATTATTATAAGAAACATTTTAATTTTTGTTCATGGAATATTCTTTTTTAATTGTCTTCCCTTTTAATGCTTGTTTACTGTTGCTGCTGTTATTAATCTTCCATTTTGTCCGTTTAGAAGTATTTGAAAGGCAAGTTTAGATTTTTGTATTCTATCTTACAAGGAACTCCATTTCATCTTTTTTTTGCCACATCATATTTTGCCTTGATATGTTTATGGATATAAAATATCTTCAAGGTTATGAATGTGCTTTGGAAAGGAATGTTCATTTTATAATTTCTTATCCTTTGAAAAGCTTCTAATGAAAAGAAACTCTTTTGGATATCCAGTAATGGGCTGATTAAGTTTTACCTGTATGTCTTATAAGCTGCAAAATTTCTTGAAGAAGCATTCCAAGTAAATGATTTACAGGCACTGCTTTCTAATGCATATCATATCAAAAGTTGACTGCCATTTTTGTATACACTTTTGAACTTCATGACTTATTATTATATGGGGAATACCTGTTTACAATAAGTTGGTTTAAGAAAGACTGTCACTGTTTAGGGTTTGCACAAGAAAATAACCTTTTGCATAAAATGAGCATTATGTGCAACTCAATTATAAGTTTTAGCATAGCAGAAAATGAATGACAATGTTTACTGCCAAAGGGAAGCAACTGTAAAAATTCTACATACACTAATCTGATTACATTGTCTCACTTATACATTTTTGTTACAAAATCTGCTCAATGGCAGAGATTTAGTTGGAGACAGATACACATATTATAAACCTTTGGAAGATTCAACTTGTAACTAAAAAAATTTTTTTTGTTTCCCTCTATACTCTTGCAGTTGTAGCATTTTTAGTTAGCCTTCACCAAAACAAACAACTGCTGGGCAGGAGGGGTTTGCTCCCAGCAAATGTTTACTTGTCTAGACTGAAAGAGCACATCGGCACCCACAATCCCTGGTCACTTCTGTCTGCTGCTCCCACTGTTTTCTGGTTTGTGGACTACGAGAGAGATCTCGACTTCTGGCTAGATGCTGTCGCATGGGTATGGATAAACTTTGTTGCCTGATTTCATTATTTATTTTCGTTTTGTTTTTTTACTCTGAACGAGTGCAAGGTCAAGACATGAGGCAAGATAGAAATTTCTTTTAGGGAGTAGATTTAATATTTTCAAGACGTTTTCACATTGATGAGGAAATAGTGTTATCAAGGTGCTGTTGCATACGTGAATAATAATTATTAGAGAGTATGAAAATTAACAAAATGAAATAATATGCATGTATATTATTTTGAAATAGGTTATCTCTTTTTTTGTTTTGTTCAGTCAGGTGTGGTGATAGCAAGTTTCATGCTACTCAGCGGGGCAGGGAATTGGTCTCTCCTACTGCTGGAGTGGATTCTGTATCACTCCCTTGTGAACATCGGTCAGCGCTGGTGAGCTTGATGCATTTTTCATTCAATAAAATGCTTGAATTTGTCGAAAGTTTTATAAGTCAATGTTCATTCCGGCTTTACGAATAGCTAAAATGGATATAATTTATGAAACAATCAAATCTGGTGGATACATTTGCAGACGTATGAAAGTTACTTGAAATTTTCATTGCAACACCGGTATCATCGTCAGAGGCAGACATGTTTCAGTACTTTGAAAAGGGTTTCAACATTCTTGATAATAATAATATAATAATAATAACAATAATAATAATAATAATAATAATAATAATAATATTATTATTATTAATAATGAAAATAAACTTCCTCACTTATTTGTGAGTGTAGTGTTGATCTTTCTATTACTTATACAAGAGCTCAGCTCGACGAGACTTTAGAGTAGAAAACTTGTCTATGACTCTTCTATTGAATTCCTGCAGCTGATACTCAGCGATAAATTTCTTGTGTGTTGATAATACAGCCAGTGCATTAAGCCTGTCTTGACCCATGGTGTTGCGCAAGAATGTTGAAACCCTTTTCAAAGTACTGAAACATGTCTGCCTCTGACGATGATACCGGTGTTGCAATGAAAATTTCAAGTAACTTTCATACGTCTGTGTAAGTTTATATCCTTACTTTTGTCCTGTAATCAAGTTGCAAAATTAAATATTGATTTTACTTTAAAAAAATTGAATAGTTTAGTGAAACCGCCACTTTGCCCGACTTATTTTTGAAAGCACCAATATCATGTTGGTTCCACACTGAATATTCAAAGGATATTGAAAACTAGTAGACAAACTTTAGTTTTAAAGCTCTGTCAAATTAAAAGAGAGTTCATTTTCCTTTCACACCAATTTCTTACTGGGAATACGAGTACTTTATGGGGAGGAATAAAACAGCTATGCCAGTATTCACGTCTAACTTCATAATAGAGCCTTATCTCAAATCTAGTGTTTTATTGTTGTTATATTATATTGACCTTAAAATCCAAGCTTCAAGTTTATTTTAAAAAGATGTGTATGAAAGAAATTGAAAAAAAAAAATTCCACTCAAAGGCTTAAATAAAGAAAAGAAAGATTTTCTCTTAATATTGATTAAATGGCTAAATTATTCTGAATGAGTATAAACATTTGTTCTCATTTTGAATCTTTTCAGGTTTTCCTTTGGTAAGTTTCAAAGATTTTTATTTTTTTACCATCTTTGCCTCCTCCAATTTCGCTTAGACTTTTGTTCCTTGTCTTAAAGCCTCAGGCCCTCATTACCAGACTTATCTTATAACCACTTGTTTGGGGTCAGATTTTCAAATCAACAACAAAAATGTGTGTACTTGAAAGCAAACTGTTTTTCATAAGGCTTACTATTGATTGGAATGCTTTTATAGCATAAACTTGTTTCATTAAATTTGAGACATTTGATTAAAATTACGCATACAGTACTTTTATACTGAGATCCCTATCTGCCACACAAAGACACAGTGTAGAAATAAGGGCTTCTGTTTCAGTCATTCACATAATCCTGATCCAATCAGTAGCGAACACTGTGGTCCAATCAGGGAGCCAACCAGGGGCTAGAGGTAGATTTTTTAACATAGGACGTCCACAACTAGGCTATATCGTGGGTGAGACCATAGATGGGATACCGTTGGACTTGGCCAATCACATTATATTGACACAAACTTAACTAGAAAACGCCATTGCCAGAGTGGGGCTTTAATCCTGACTTCCAAACTGAGAAGCTGACACTCTCACCCAGGGCTACAACGCTTCCCAAATAAGGGACTAACTTACATTTTTGGAAAAAGAATTTTGTTAAATGCTCTTCAACTCTCTTAATAATGTAGAAATCATGGAATATTTTCATCATCTTTAGGCTGGGAGAATCAAGTTCTGGAGACTGGCTTTCTCACAATCTTTCTATGCCCAATGTTCTCACTGTCAGAGCTGCCTAAAGCTACACCCACATGCAAGATCAATATATTTGCATATCGCTGGCTTATATTCAGGATAATGATTGGTGCAGTAAGATTTTTCTTGTTTTGTATTCTTTGGACTTATATGAAATTATATTCTTCTGTAAATAAGGTATATCTTTTATAAATTTCAATTTTTCTTGAACGTTATACATTTTGCTTGTAATTCCAAAACGTTGACTAAGTTGGATTATTTTCAAGGTTATATTCATTTCTGTTTTTCTTGTTGTTTCTTCTACACTATTATACTATTACTATTATTACTATTATTGTTATCGTAATTATTGTTATTATTATTATTATTATTATTATTATTATTATTATTATTATTATTATTATTATTATTATTATTATTATTATTATTATTATTATTATTATTATTATTATTATTATTATTAAACACACTTAAAACAGAATGAATATGCAGCTCCCTTACTCTTCCCATTTTTGTATTCTACCTTTTATCTTTAGATCAGCAGCAGAACTAGACATTCCCTCCATGTTTTTTACTCTAGTTTATCATCTATATACTCACACCCTTTCACTTACAGGGCTTGATAAAGATACGTGGAGACAAATGTTGGCGTGACCTTACGTGCATGAACTATCACTATGAGGTAATGCAGAACGGGTATATTCAGTTTTAAATGCCAATCAGCTGCGTGCCACAAAAATCAATATAGTGACCCAAAACTTAAATCCAAGTTCTTGAGATTACTTACAACTGTTTGCTGGGTCTATGAATATTGTTAAACTTTATTTTCTAAGAAAACTTAAATCCTTGAATGTCCAAAACTATTTGATCAACATTGACAATGCCACACTCCAAAGTATTCTTACATTTGGCATAAATTGTTTAGGTGTAAAGATTACACTAACTGACGATTATCACTTGGATAAGATTGTGAAAAAGTTCGGAAAGATAACAAATTCCCATCTACCATCTGTCGGTGGACTAAATTTGAAATACTGCCCTTAAAACGTCAAATATGTACTGAAAAATGAAATACAAACCCTCTCCCCTCTTATGAAAGATCATCATGCAGTTGTAAACTGCTCTCACATAAAACCCATACTGAGAGATAAAAGAATTCATTTGTCCCCCACATTAGTTAGAGTGCAGCGAGACTCATCTTTGTAGATCATAAGCTATTGCATATATTTATTATTCTAATGGCCACTATAATTATCATAATTTTTTTTTGTCTCAATGGAGACTACATGATGTCAATTGTGCGTGTGTGTGTGTGAGTGACTACATGCAAAGGCATGTACACTTTTGTAATCTGTAAATACGCTGCACATGTATCTGTGTTACTCTGTAACCAAGCCAAATGTTCTTCATGAAAGCATGAAAAATGCATAATCAAGTGTAATCTCTGGCGGAGAAAGCAAAACTCTTTCCTAGTGAAATGAAAGTTTGGATCTCAAAGTGAGATACGGAGGAGTTTGCAGAGCATATTATACTGACACAGACTCAACTAGTAACAAGAACCCTGATCAGGGCAACCTCCACATTGGATGTACAAAGTCCAACTTGGTTTTATAAAGTGTTTAACATACAGGAACAACAGATTGTTGTCAGTCTGATGAGAGCAGGTTCATATTTTCTGAAATATGTCTTAGTCTCTGATCATAGCAAATTGAGTTGATTGGTTTAACGTCCAACGTCACACTATATAGTCCATATTGTGGATGGATCCCAAGACTGATGTGTGACAATTTTATGTGCTGCCACACACGAGACAGAGTAGGGATACAATGACTCCCGTCTGAGCCGGTCACATTATACTGATGCTGATCCAACCAGTTACAGGGGACTAACAGTGGACAAATAAGTTCTGCGGACTTCCCGATCTGGAGACCAACGCTCTACCACTTGAGCCAGTTCGCACCCCCCCCCCCCCCCTCTCTGATCCTGGCACTATCTTGGGTAAAAAAACTCATGAAATGTAATCTTTTTTTTTCTTTCACCAGACTCAACCAGTGCCCAATCCAATCAGCTATTTCTTGCATCAGTCTCCCCAGGCCATGCATAAGTTTGAAGTGTTGTCCAATCATTTCATAGAACTTGTTGCTCCTGTCCTGCTCTTCTTTCCCCACAGAGGACTGTGCATGCTCGGGGGAGCATTGCAAATATTCTTTCAAGTGAGCGATTTGTATAAATTGGTGTGGTTTTTCTCAATTGTTCTCTCAAATAATTCAACATAGCTGCCAACCAGTACGTATAATACATATTTAGTATGTGCTTGACCTCCCGAGTATGTCTGTCCGTATCATGGTTGAAAAACTTACATATTTTTTGGTATCCATCTAAAATTGGGTACCCGTCAATCGCTTGTGGGATGTATATCTAATTAAATTTAAATATCATTAGTGTTGGCTTACAAGGGGTGTAAAGATAGCTCTGTCACCAGTGCCCGGGACTGAGGAGCAGGAGGTCCGAGGTTAAAAAAATTTGGCGTCACCGCTCTTTTTCCACCCAAGCCCTTTTTTCCGCCCATATCTGTAGGAAACCTACGGGACATGATATTAATATGAAGATTGCATTTTTTAGCAATATAAGACACCAGGTATTTCTATCATTAGTGCTCCGCATTGACGAGTAGGAGGTTAAATGTTCGATCCTCAGCTGATATTTGGAGATCTTTCAATTGGGACTACAAGAGTTCTATACTCATAACCCTTCCAGTCAAGAGACACACAGGAGGAATGTTGTTCCATGTAAAAGAGGATTCGAACTGAAACATACCACACCCACAGCTATTTAAAATTAAATAAGTTTAATTGTGATCACCTGCAAGAAAAAAAGGAAGAACTGTCTTCTCCTCTATTTCACAGACACACACACACAATTAGTAATGAAATTTAATAAAATAAGGAGAAACAAACAAGATAGTGAAATCAACCTACTTCTGAGCGTAATGAAAATATACAGTTATATGAACTTATAACTAGAATAATTGAAAAAGAACATCGGCGATAACAGTGCAACACTCAGAGCATCCGTTCACCAAGTGCACAGTACTGCCAGACCTCATTTTTTCACACCCACCTGACCGTCGGGTGGCCTTCAATGCGCCGCCAGGGTTAAAATAAGAACCATTAAGAAGAATTACGTAGATTTTTTACAGCCTTGGTGTTATTCACCCACGAATGGCGGTGAAGATTATACTGATACCAATCCAACCAGCATAAGACAAAGTCGGAGAAATAAATTTTAGTACAATTTTTTTCTTTTTGTAGTTGCTTATGGTTCCAACACCAGCAATATGTAAACTATATTGTGGACGGGCCCCAAGACTGACGTTTGACAAGTTTACATGTTGCCACACAGTTTTTCTGTCTGATTGTGGCGATTCGAAACATGATTTTGAGATCCATCTGCGATATAGCCTGTTTGATGCCGATGGATATTTAGAAATGATCAAACCAACAATGAATTCCCTCACGATCTAGGCAGTGCTCATCGTCAGCGGCAATCTGAGCTTCCTCAACTGGCTGACCATCCTGCCGTCCCTCGCCTGCTTTGACGATGCCAGTTTGGCCTGGATGTTTCCTGGCTCTAAGCTGAAGGCTATAGCATTAAACAGGGAGGTCAAATCAAGACCTGCATCCACCAGTAAGACATAGATTCAAATAAATCTTGAAAAAGTTCATGTCTATTTTCATCCAATGAAGGAAAATCTTTTGCTTTGATTTTTTCTCAAGCATGTTGTATAGCTGTTAGCCATAGAGTAAGGGTTGTGAAACTTTATCAGACTTATTTCTTTTTTCAAATATACTAAAGTTTTCTTTTAATCCAATTTTTTATGACAATATCTAAAGAGAAGACTGTGAAAAGTTCATCCAGCAAGTGTTGTTATATATTTTCAATTCTATAAAATTATTTTTAATCCATTTGATACTTTGCAATACTTTTTATTGGATAACATGTTATATAACCTTTGAACTCAAGAAATGTGACCGAAAGGTATACAAAATTTGTTACTTTTACAGCTGAGCCATTTGCATAAATCATATGCATGTATTGTGATTTGATATTCCAGGTGCAAGTATCAGGAAAGTCTTCAACATTTCTTTTGGATTACTTATAGCTTATTTAAGCTTCCCAGTCATCCAAAACTTGATTTCTAGCAGACAAATAATGAATACATCTTTCTCATCCCTGAAGATTGTCAATACATATGGCGCTTTTGGCAGGTGGGTGTCTGAATTTCCTGGCTTATGGCATATTTCAGTCTACTGTCATTTTATTTTCTTCAAGTCATATTAAATTACTACTAAGGTTTAATTAGGAAATGAAATTCTACTGCAAATGTTTTTTAAATCTGAAATAATGGCTGCGAAGTCCTTCTTCATAGTCAAGGTTCTTTTTTGTGCATGAGTCTGACTGCAAATCTCTTGAGATTCCTTTTCAGCAACTAAACACTTCTGTTATCGTTCAATGGATAAACATTTTGAAAATCTATTAAAATAGAGCCACAAGAAAACAAAAAAGCATTTCCCTTCACTCTACATTAAACAATTGCTTTTACCACACACAGCATAACAAAGCGCAGAACAGAGGTTGTTTTCAAAGGCACCAACAGCTCGACCCCTGAGTCACCGCTGGCAGTGTGGGAGGAGTATGAGTTCAAGTGCAAGCCTGGGGATGTCCACAGGCGGCCGTGTCTCATCTCCCCTTATCACTATCGCCTCGACTGGCTCATGTGGTTTGCTGCATTCCAGGCAAGTTCTACTCTATCTCGGCGTTTATTGCTTTCTCAAATATTTTGTATAAAGTAATCTTCAAAGCTAGGTTTTTGTTTTTTACTTACAAACAGACACAAACTGTCAAAAGGTCTGAAATGGATTTGATTAATGATATTGTGCACTTGCAATTTTAAAAAGAATTTCATTTTTGGTCAAAAAACTTTGAAATGAGAACAAAATTAAGAACCAATGGCTTAGACATTCTCATTTGACACTGTTCTGAATGTTACTTTACCAGTGGTGATTTTATTTGCAGCGCAAAATTAAATTTTAGCAATACACACTTTAGCTATTTTCACATGTTGTTTGCAGAACTACCAGAACAACCCATGGCTGGTCCATCTGGCTGCCAAGTTTCTTGTTAATGATGAAGAAACAGAATCTCTTATTGCCCACAACCCGTTCCACTCACGTTCTCCACCAAAGTAGGTGCTCATATTCAGAGTGTTCAACCGTTCTTTCCAATATTTGTTCTAAACTCGTTTACCTCTATCTAAGTTACATTTCGAACAAGAGGCCGTTATTATTTCAGAGATAAAAGAAGGTTCTTGAATTATTGATATAAACAGTATCGTGACAACATTTCTAAACAGGTATTAAGTATGATAATTTTTTCCATGTGCTTGGCTTTTGTATATCATGACATTGGTTTCAGAAATAGATCATAATTTACCAGCCAGCAGACATTTTTACTGCCACCAATTCCTGGTGTAAGGGGCATAACTCTATATTGTTAATATGGTACTTAGATCATAAATATCTTGAATATTTGAACCATGAAATATTAAAATGAATTTAAAAAATACCATATTTTGCAGAAATGGATAAGCTTTTTATTGATATACAACATGCTGAGGAAATATGACATTTATTGTCTGGGGAAAAAAATAATAAAATGAAAAATTTTCCCAAAAAATTATATTTTGGTCTTGTTTTAATTTTTTTGCCACATTTTTAAACTTTTTAAACATTTTTGAAGACATCTACCACTGCAAGAACACAAGTAGGGGTCTAAAGACCAGTAAAATACAACTAGGGAGTTTGTGGATGCCAAACACAATGGAGTAGAAGTGTTTTGAAATGCCATCACCACTGCAAGAACACAAGTAGGGGTCTGAAGACCAGTAAAATACAGCTAGGGAGTAGAAGTGTTTTGAAATGCCATCTTCTGTGACAGATTTGAAAGAGGTCTGGGCTCCTCTAGTTTGGGAAGCGTAGAGGTTCATTTGTTCAGCAGCTAAGACCATGAAAGATTCAGGAATTTAAAGTTTGAAAAAATCAATAGGATCATAAAGTAAAAAAGATCAAGACGGGCCTGTTCTGCGGGTAAATAGGTCTACTTCAACATCATGAAGGGTAGAGGACCAGGGGAAAGGGTTGTTTGGATCGTTTGGGGTGGGGTCAAAATCTAGATCTAGATTATCGGCACTGTCTTCTTCTTCTTTCTCCTCACCTCCCTGTTTAAACTCAACATCACTCTCCTCATCGCCCTCCTCTTCATCTACAGGACTATCTTTCTCTACAAGGTCTTCTTGAGAAAATTGACTAGTCAAGCGATTGAGGAAATTAAATGTTATTTTTTTTAAATCGTAGCTTTGAAACCACTCAACTGATTCACATGAAGTTAAAAGGAAATAAAACTGGAGTGTTTTAGCAAGACAATGAACTCTTCTTCGTAAAAGCTAAAAAATAAAAAATAGGCGTTATTCTGTGTAATAAAAGTGTATACAAAACAAAAGTCTTACCGGGTGATAGCGGGTAGAGTTGAATTGAGTTGGTTTAACGTACAACATCAGCACTATGTAGGCTTTAATGTGAATGGACCACACATGAGAAAGGGCGCGGATACCATGACTCTTGTCTCAGCCTGTCACATTATACTGACACTGACTCAGCCTGTCACATTATACTGACGACTTGGGCCTGTTCTGGGGTTCAATAAGGGAAGAAATAGAGTGAGAGCGGGCGATTGGGGATAATACCATGACAGGCGAGAATGGGCGCTACCGCAAATTATGGGTTAATAACAAAGAAATGAATTTTTGAAACTTTAAAAGCATGTACCTTTTCTAGTCAAAAGTATAAACATCTGATTAAAAAACATGTTGATTTTTTTTCCCAGATTTATTCGAGCCGACCACTATAAGTATTCTTTCTCTGAAATCGGATCAGCTGAAGCAAAAAATGGGCAGTGGTGGAAGAGAAAGCTGGTAGGTGAATACCTCCCTCCTGTGTCACTAGACATGTTACGTCAGGTCATAGTCAACATGGGCTGGACTGCACCAGATGCCTCATAGTCATACCGAAAACTAACTGGATTAAATGAGTTTTGAGTTGTTAGTTATATGTGTTGCTTTTATCTAAATTCAAATGAACTTTAACCCATAAATCTTGACGCTTCACTGACTTAGCACCTCCGGACAGCACTGCGGGGTTCTGAGTAACTGACATTGGTAGCATTCTTTCATTCGTCCTTTACTCCGCCTTTCTACAGCACACGAGAAACACTTGAATGGGTACATATACTCCTAAAATATCAACCTATGAAATCAATTAGTGAATTCTCAGCCTCCCAGTAAAACTGTGACGGTTTTGTCACTGATGTTAGCCTGAATCTCTAAAAAAGGAAATGGCGAAAGGGCTGAGGAAAGACCAAACATACCGCTCCCCCCACCCCCTCCCTCCATAGAGATTATGGGAAACCTGGTGATTGAACCGTTGATGTAGGGGAAGATGGTGATGAAAGCCATGCTTTGACTGATTCACATAGACGTGCCAAACAAAGGCTGCCCCACTGAGACATAAAGACAGACGCACACACACAGGCCAAACAAAGGCTGCCCCACTGAGACATAAAGACAGACACGCACACACACAGGCACTGATGTAAAACAGGAGCTGACCACATTGTGTAATGAACTCCATTCTGTTCTGTTCGTGTGACTGTGAGCTTGTAATTGCAATTGACTCACTTTTACACTGTACTGAGTTTATTTGGATAGCAGGTGGGCAATTACTGTAACTGCCGGCAGTTGCTTGGTGTCATGTTTGATCATTACTGCCTGTTGATAGCTCTGTCTGTTGTGGCTTGCGTTTGCTCAGCAGGTGTCCGAAAATCTAGTCTGATATTTGTCTAGGAACTTGTGGGGTGTAGACCTTATTAAATATTGTTAGCCTTGGCTCAATAGGGCGTAAAGATAGCTCAGTCACCAGTCCTCTTGACTGAGGAACAGGAGGTCCAAGGTTCAAATCTTTAGTGTCGTTGCTCTTTTCCCACCCACCTCTTTTGGAAACCTGTAGGACATAACATTTATTTAAAGATTTTTAGGAGTATAAGGCACCAAATATCTCTACCATTAGTGCTCTGGATTGACGAGCAGAAGGTTAAAGGTTCGATCCTCAGTTGGTATCTCCATTTCTGTACTGTACAACTTTCAATTGGGGCTACAAGGGCTCTAAACGCATAACCCTTTTTGTCAAGAGTCTGATATAACAATATAACTATGTAGTTTTATGAACTTATGAATAGAAATAATAAAGATAAAATATTGGCGATATCAGTGCAACATTAATAGTATTAATTAACCAGATGAACAGTACTGCCACACCCCATTTTTATCACACCTAGTTATCCGTATCAGTCTAAGACTGGCCATCTGGTCCTTCGGGGGGCTTTTAAAGCACTGTAAGGGTAAAATTATTAATCAATGTTATTTATGCCACGTTTCAAATCTATCATTATTGACTATTTAAGTGTTTACATATATGTATATTTTTAATCATGATTTTTTTATAAGGGGAGAAGTTTTGTGGTATGTACATTACTTGACTTTGTATTATCATGGTGCTTCTTTCATTTACATTTCTGTCAAACATTTCTGAGATTCTCTGTTCATTTCTCAATTGTTGACAAAAAATTAGTCTTAAAGACAAGCCGCCTTCTCCATTTAGAATTGTTCATGAAATTCAAAGGATGCAAAAGTATTATGAATCAATACACCTTAAATGGACAGCGCTATTACATGTAATTCTTCAATGTCATAGGAAGAAATTTCTACAAGAATGATCTCCACTACATCCACAACAGTTTATTATATTTATTTGTCTGCTCTCAAAGTTTTACAATTACATGTACATACTGCTTTTTATTTTATTTTTTAGCTTCTTGCCTTCTGTATTTCATTTAAGTTAAATAAACTCCTAAATTTTTTAAAAATAAAACGGATCCCTTTGGTTATATTTTACTTTATATCTTGCATGTAAAATTGAACATTCTGTCAGTCAAATTGGGATAATCACTGTGTAGACCAGAGCATCTTGTGTTCAAATCCAATAATGCCAGATTCAGCTTTTAATTTTAAAGGAATTTGTTTAGGCCTGTGAAAGTACTAGGGTAATTTTCGAGGATAAACAATAGTGATAGTTAAATAAACCATAGATCTATATCTATTAAATTATTTTTTTTTAACTTGAATATGTTTATTTCGAATCCCCCAGAAATTTTTTTTTAACTCATTTGAATGTGAAAGAATTGATAATGTTGTTTTTTTTTTTTTTTTTTTTTTTACATTTCATGCATCAAAGGGAATAAACTAAAAAAAAAAGGAAAAAATAACTTCTTTTTGTTGCTGTTGTTGTTGCACTTGTAATATTTTATCTGAATAACCATATATATTAGCCTGTCTTTCAAATAAAAATTTCTGGGGATAAATCGCCGCCCGCAAATAATACTGCCGTAACTCAAAATGATCACTTATCAGGAGGTAAGAAAGAATTATAAAATTATTTTTTCCCTCTCTACTTTAATGTGCTTTTACATTTTAAATGGGGTGCCATTCACATTTGTGCCGAAAATTTGCATGCTTGGCCCAAAACGTGTATAGTATAGTATTTTTACTTCTTTGTATATATTGTTTACGAAGTGCACAGTGTCAGTTATATACATTTTTATGGTTGTCTGTGCTTAAACCATACAACCTATGGTTATCTTACACGTTTTGTGTCTTTCAAAAGATATTTCCTTATATATTGAACAATAAAAAATCAAGCCTTGGTTGCCCAAATGGCAAGAATAGTTCATTTGTTAAAGATGGCCATCCCTCTTCAGTTTAAATTAGTTAACACATGATGAGAACCACATGGAATCATTTAATATCACACTGACTTGTGGACATAATGATAATCTTAAAACATCTTATAGATATAACTTTTTTTGGCCAAGTTATACAGTCATTTTAAATATCTTTCTATGGCACACAGCTTTCTCAAGGGGAAATGTGTAACCATATTTTTATTGTATGCACACAGCTGGTATGATTCAAAACACACAATTATGGTTGTCTATCAAGTTTGTTAACTTCCAGAAGATATTTCTAAACACATTGAACAAAAAAAAAAAAACAAGCCAAGGTTGAATATTTCTTTCATAGCAAGATAATCAGTCCAAAACTTTAACTTTGTCATGAAATTTTTTTGCAAAAAACAACAAATTGTCAGCTGAACTCAAAATAACTCAAAAAGCTTGAAATATAATAAGTTTAAATTATTAGGGTTATCTCTTCAATGTGTCTTCTTTTCATTGAAAAAAACAAAACAAAACAAAACAATGTGTCAATATTTATAATATTTGAAAAAAAAAACATGCATGCTGGGATGCACTTTTTTGGAATGACTCATATAATAAGGCGTTCTGTGTTTGGCTGTACACATCAGCTGTGCCCATTGACTTGGTGGTAGACTGGTACGCTCCTGAAAGCTTTTTCAATAGTGGAGTGCATACAGTCACCCTAATTATGACCATGGCCAGCGAGTGAGAGTGACGAAAAAGACATGTTCTATGCTGTCAAAATTGAGATGTTGAAGGGCGAACCAAAGCAATGACAAGAAATATTGCTGTTTTGTCCTCCCCAGCTGTCTGAGAAAAGGGTAACGTTTTTCACTCCACTTCCAAGTCTCTTAAGTTGACTAAAAACGCATGAAGCTATTTCGTTTGATCCTCGCAAACCTTCCGTTTCACCCTAAACATGGCAGTAGCCTTCTCGGGGGGGGGGGGGGGGGGGGGGGGCCAATTTGTACTTCGTTGGTTATCGCAAAATCATATACACAGGGGGGCGGTGGGGTAGAACATCGGCTTCCGACGCAAAAGCTCCCGAGTTCGAATCCTGGCGGTTGCGTTCCCTACTGGTTGGGTCGGTGTCAGTATAATGTGACCGGCTGAGACAGGAGTCATGGTATCCCCGCCCTGTCTTGTGTGTGGCAGCACATATAATTGTCAGACTTTCGTCTTGGGGCTCGTCCACAATATAGCCTGTATAGTGCTGATGTTGGACGTTAAACCAACTCAACTCAACTCAACGCAGTAGCCTTCTCCTTTCTTAAAGTCATATACATGTACCGTGAGTTTGTACACAAATATCTCTTGTAAGACATTGATGATTCATCGCTAGATGGAGCTGATAAATCGAAAACGGCTTCTACCCTGCGCTTTTATCTCATCTTTGTATTTCCTACTTTCATTTTTGAGAAGGAGATGCCCACCGTTTTCATGAGCTGAGCAAAGATCACACCTGTCCTTCATTCTTTTGTGGAAACCGTGTGTTGACGTGAAAATCGCTGGCTGGCTTCTCACACCCGTCTTCCTTCCTTTTTCCCACTTACATGTTACATTTTGTTCAAAGATAGTGACCCTCCAAGGCACTCCCTTTATTTTGTGCATATGGCTGTTGCTACAACTCTATCATTCATGTTTAAGGTATCCATAAAGATTTTCTTGCACACCTGAACTCTAGTCTTGTTGATTTAAAATTGTAGATGTAGGTATCAACTTGTGTGGAAACTCTACCAGTATTTTCTACCTTTTTGTTGTTTTATTTTCAACGATTCGGCAAAGATAGTCCCTTTGTTTTGCCAGGCATTCTTTATTTCCATAAACTGTGAAAAGCTTGCGGTCTTTCTTCCTCCGTTATTTTTTAATTGCATTTGTTTTGACAGGTCGCGCCGCAACCTGGCTTCAGTTGCCTTTTTCTTCGAATCGTACCTGATCTTCTTGTATACTCTTCTCCTGGATTTCTTAAATGTTTCCTTGTGTTGACTTTCCATAGAGAATCATTCCTCTTTTCCTTTCTGCTTATCCGGGTGTCACAAACTTGTGGGCTTGCAGCGAAAGAGCTTCATGGTGACACACGGTCTTTTTGCTAATCTCCCTCTGTGTTGTAGCAGTCAACTACCCCTGATTCGTAAAGATTCTCAACATTCACCGCGTCATAATGGTTTTCCCAGCCTATCCTTCCTTCTACCATCACCTGGTCTACACACCTCTCCACGCCTTCGTTCAAGCTTTTCTCTGAAGATTCAGAGTCACGCTGTGGAGGAATTCAATCCTCATCACTGCTGTGGTCAACATGACATTGTGTAGAATCTAAAATTATGCCGTGTCTCTGAAACAATTTAGAAAGCGGGACATCTTCCTCCGACTCTGAATTCGGCATTGCATTTACTGTCTCATCCCTACTAAGGACAAGTCATCCTCTTCCATGAATTCATTTTCAAAGTCAGGATGAAAGAACCCTTCAGAGACTGAAACGTTGACTGTGTCAAAGTAGCAAGTACTGTTCATTTCTACAGAACTAGACAAGGTTTTGACAAACGCAGCCCGGTCATTCAAATTATCATGTCTTGTTACACATGCGGCACCATCAACAGCACATTCACCATGTTCATTTCTACTGTGCGAGTCAAAAACATAGAGACGTGAACGATTGACACATCCATAAGCATTTGAAAAAAAAAGCTTACCAAATGTAATGATACTTTTTTGGCTTATTTGACTCAAAGCATTGGCAAGCTCTGTGGAATCTAGAATCCCATTAGCAACTTGCTGGGTTGTCAATGTTACGTGTCTATTGGCTATGGTAAAATCCTTGTCAATATCACAAGGTATGAGTGGTGTGACAGACGATTCATGCTTTTTTATTACTTCTATGTACATTTTATCACCTTGCTCCATAACCAGGTTGGTGTCATCTCCGCCCCAATCCACAACGCTCTTTATGTGATCAAATGCAAGAGCAGCAATGGCCATAGCAGTTTACTGTCGTCCATGTCCTTCATACCTTTCACCTCCTCTAGCTGTAATCTCTTTTTTTTTTAAGTTCGTCACCTGGTGTTGAAAGAAAACGGGAACATTTGTGTTACGGAGTGTTCTGTTTGCTGTGTACCAGTTCTTTTCATTTCTATCTGAAAATGTCATAACCTCCCCTAGCAACATGTACATTAAGAGCATTTATGGGAGACTAAAACAGAAGAAGGAAACATGCTCTTTGAACAGGACAAAATCAAAGCTCGATGGGTCGAGTAGGCCTACGTCGGAGATCTATTTGATGACGCGAGACCAGAAAAGCCTACAATACCAAACGAAGAAGGCCCTCCTATAATGAGAGAAGAAGTAGAGTATGCATTGAGGGGCATAAAGGATGGAAAAGCAAGTGGATTAGACAATATCACCATCGAAATGTTAAAGGCACTAAAGGAATTTGGCGTTGATGAATTAACAAAGTTATGTAATG
>RQTK01000144.1:7680-77018 GCA_003991915.1 Elysia chlorotica
ATAGATAGATAGATAGATAGATAGATAGATAGATAGATAGATAGATAGATAGATAGATAGATAGATAGATAGATAGATAGATAGATAGATAAATAGATAGATAAATAGATAGATAGATAGTGAGATAGTTAGATAGTTAAACAAAACTACCAAGTCAGTCGAAGAAGTGAAAGATAATGAAAAGGAGAGATGTTGCCAACATACCCGACTGTACTAAGAGAGAAGTTTTGAGTAAGCTGGACATTGTGATGTTGAGAGCATTCAGGATTCAAGCCCAGGGGAAAGGTCTGAGTGGTGTTGACCCAGTGGTGAGTCCAAGGCGCCAGGCACGTGCTGGTGTTTGCATACGGTCAGAAGACGACTTATGCCGTGGGCGTGAACCTTACGTGTAAGGCCGCTGTCATTATGCAGTTTGTGTACTCTACCTCAGGGCGAAAGGAACTTGGGAGGTCTAACTAGAGGCTGCAGAAATAAAAGGCATTGAGGAGAAAATAGGTATAAAAGGTAGTTTCAAACAAGAACGTCAAACAGAAATAGCAAAAAGAAAAAAAGCATAAAATTATTGGCTGTCAAAGGGAAGTATGTTTGAAATTACCAGTCGAATCAACAGAGAAAGAAAGGAAGAGAAAGAGAGAGAGAGAGAGAGACAGACAGACAGACAGACAGACAGACAGACAGACAGACAGACAGACAGACAGACAGACAGACAGGACAGAGATAGAGAGACAAACTGACTGGCGGACAGACTAAAGGAAAAAAAACGAAGATTTAACAAAAAAATATTTATTAGTAAAAATCGATGAGTTTAAAATGGTTCATGGTGCCCTGATGCCTAAGTCTTATGTTGGTGGAAATTAAATTCAATCAAGGTTGCCTTTTGAAGAAATAGGCTGTGTGCATATTGAGCTTTCGACGGCTATTTGTTTTGTTCCTGGTTTTTTTTTTTTTTTTTTAGAACAACGTTTGCCAGGCCAGCATGTCATTCTCGAAACGGAGTAACATATAGATAAGATATCTTTTTCAATCAATGATTATAGCTGTATGCATTCATAACTTATATTATTTCTACTTTGATTGGCGTCTAACAGGAGAAGCCCTCGTTGTGTAAACTTTACAGATAAAAAGGCACATGTTTTTGTTTAAGTTTAAGATAACAAGGATGTTACCAGATATGCAATCTTTACAGTGAAGAAATGTCAGAAAATCCATGAGCATTGGGTATAAAAGTTTGTGGAAATGATACTTAACAAACAGGATTTTGATTATTGGTTTCAGTTAGTATGAAGATCCTTCTGAAAATACAAACAAAATTAATAACCTTTTTTCACTATCATTCAGACATTTGCAAGATCATATCCGTTTACAAATAAAAAAAAGAATGGCAAAAAATTTATATAAATGACAACATATAACTTTGTTTCGTGCCTACGTTATATAGCACTGCAGATACCTCCTAAAAATCATCTTTTAATCTTCGGCAGTTGTCTTCTACAAGACTTTATTTCTTAGGCTCTTTTTCATTCTGTGTCTTTCCTCTTTTTACTGATTCTCTCTGTGTCTCCTCTCTTTTTACTGATTCTCTCTCTCTCTCTCTCTCTCTCTCTCTCTCTCTCTCTCTCTCTCTCTCTCTCTCATCGCTTTCTCTTTGTGAGCCTGTACACACTTCCAATCTCTGCCCTACCGTTTGCTTTCTTTTTTACTTTTTTCTCAAAGTAAAGCTGAAGGATTGAGGCTAACAAGCTTAATTAATATAAACTCACGCACAAGAAACGGAAGATTTGTCTCACAGTTCCGCTATCTCCTGGCTGCAGCAGTCATTTGAAAGAACGTTAATCAAAAGAAATAGGGCCGAGTCATTGGCAGGGCAGGGCCTGAAGGACTATCAAGTCGATCTCAATGCGATAAGGCCAGAAGGCGGGGTCTTTTATCGACCTACTGGTTTATTTTCTGTTTACATTGTGTTGATGGTTTAAGAACACCGCCTGCTTTTTGCTATCACGTTTCACGGACGTCGAGAGCTAGTGAATCAATATAATTGGAACTGTTATCACGCGGCATCCACACTGACCGTCATCGCGGCACGGAGGGATCAGTAGGAAGGCTAAAGTTTTGTGGAGAAAATATCACAAAGGACACGAGAAGAGAACGAGAAAAGACAAATACCACCAAAGCTTCCACTTCATACAAAAACGTGTTTTTCTCTGTCTGTCTACGTGTCTTTCTTTTTATGTCCCTTTGTCGATGTTAGCAATATACACATTTTCGTCAGTCTATCTTGAAATTTGGTTATTTGTCAAACTTCCAATATTGACAAAACTTCTAGATCCACCTAAGGAGTTTTTGTTTTTGTTTGCTGATTTTAATTAATACAACCAAAACTGTCATGAAAGAAACGAAATTATTTATTTACTGTTGACATAACGGATTACAAACAACGATGTGCAGCATGATTTAAGATTAATGAAGCGTCATAAAACGTACAAGTCGTATGGCACATATATTTTTGCTGTTAATAAATTATGCCAATCTAAACCTCATAACTATAATTATTGGCATTTACTTTCTTACGGCGCCGTCCTTGAATTCAATTTCGAATTTCGAATTTCGGTAAATAAGAAACTGGCCGCTAATCTGAATTAATTCGGTGAATATTGGTACTTTTTTGTTTACTCTTCAGCCCAAGTATTAAAAAAAAAAAGTTTGTTGGTCACAAACTATATCTTTTTAATCCGTTTGCTTAAAGTTAAGCACCCAATTTTTTTTGGGTACACAAATCAAGATTCAAAACTTGTAGACTTGTAGCATCGAGTTACTAAAGGAGAATCAACGTATAATCTTCTCCTGCAATTGCATATTGTGTATGTTTGTATGTATCTATTGTGTCGAATTTCCGGTCGGTCTCAAATGACTTGTGTGATAATGTGTAACGTGATTCAATGTCATTGCGGATTCAGTTTCAGAACAAGAGGATGACTAAAGTGGAGTACTACTCCAGTTTCCGTAGCCTATACAGTCGCCTGAATCCCCAAGCTCTGTTACTGTGTTACGGTCGCAAGCTGTGGGACGCAGTCCTCTTTGTGTTGATATAGATCTAGGTCTACATGGTTGACCTCACAGGTACTATATCACCGTTGTTCTTTTCTATTTCATATTTAACATGTGTGATCACACGAATGGCATTTACTTTCCAAATCTATGCAACTTTACAAATATTTAGGAGGTGCGTTTGGTATTGGTCCTTTTATGGTGTCGTTGTCGTTTTTTTTTCTTTTTGTGTTGTCTTTTTACGCAGCTTGACCAGCTGGTTTCTAATGATTGGTCAGTGTCTTATTGGTTCTAAATGCTGAGCCCGCTTGCCTAAATATTAATTATTTAATACAATTGTATAAGTCTACTACTGGAGTCTACAGCTGAAGTTGACTGATTTGGGAAATCCTTCCACAGAGGTACCAGACTACAAAGACATCTGCATCTCTTGATATAGCAGTCATTTAAAAAACAACGAGAATAGGTTGTGAACGTAGCTGTTATGAACAAAAATTGATTGAACGAAACATGTCTTTTCAGTGCATTATATTGCTCGTTCTGTCTCAAGAATGCCCTAACGCACTAGATTACTTTGTTGTTTTCCAAAAATCCATATGACTATGACACATTTCGTCGTCACCTGCAGTGAATTCTCCCCAATGCACCTGTTTCTCAGCAAGATTTCTAAGGCAATATTTGGCGTTCAACCACTTCTGGAGGGATTACAGTTTGCATATTTTCTGGTCTTTCAGAAAACTTGAAAGCTTGAAAAGGATTTGAAAAGCCGACAAATAGCGATAGGCGGGGAGAGGGGGGGCAGAGAGACAGAGAGACAGAGAGAGAGAGAGAGAGAGAGAGAGAGAGAGAGAGAGAAGAGAGAGAAGAGAGAGAGAGAGAGAGGGAGAGAGAGAGGAGAGAGAAAGAGAGAGAGAGAGAGAGAGAGAGAGGAGAGAGAGGGAGTGAGAGAGAGAGACCGAGAAAGAGAGGGAGTGAGAGAAGAGAGAGAGAGAGAGGAGAGAAAGAGAGTAATAGAGAATTGGGCACATAGCTGATCTACAAGTGCTTTTGTGCTCGTGAACTGGTTAGATTTTTGTTTGAACTTGCACCAGTACATAATGATTCGTTTGATCTCATTCTAATCGTCAACAGATTATGTCCTTATCAATTAACCTCAGAAAGATTTTTAAACTTATCAGAAGATTTTCTTTTTCAAATAAATCGTTCAAAACATGAGTCTGTTTTGCTATTATTGGGGGATCTCTCTCGATGTTTGCACAGTGTAGTTTTCAGTAACTTAATCTTCTTGAAAGATTACTGCTATTTTGATATGGATCCATGTCTTTTCTAAGTGCACCGTACAGGCCCGTGTATACAGGTGTCAGAATATTTACATAAAGCTACCAACGTACTAGAACACAGACGAAACAAAATTTACCTTTCCCTTTTTAAAGTTTGAGCGCAATATCAAAGCGTTCACTCAGCTTGAACAATTGTATGTGTGTTTTGTACATCAGAAACTATTTCATAATGGTGCTTCACTTTTATGTTGCACTTATCTTAATTGTCAAAGTATATTCCACAATGAATAAAATTGACAAACTCCGACAATTTTTTTTTCATTTCACTTCATTTAATCATTTTATTTTCCCGCTATCTATCGAAGTCAACCACTCCACACTTTATTTATGTAGATC
Source organism: Elysia chlorotica (assembly GCA_003991915.1). Lineage (NCBI taxonomy): Eukaryota > Metazoa > Mollusca > Gastropoda > Plakobranchidae > Elysia > Elysia chlorotica. The sequence continues at coordinate 12,402 of RQTK01000144.1, forward strand.
GAGAAGCAAGATAAAGACCATCAGGACTGATAGGATCAGATTGTAAACTAATGATTAACATCTTGGGCATATTAAGAAAGTATATCAATTCACCATACCGATAATTTTCTCTAAAACTGCTTTTTTATGATTTTTCAGTTTGGACTGTGATTTCGACTAAATTTATTCCATTTATAGAACTTGTAGATTTTTATATAATTTTTATTCTAAAAAGCAGCCAATGTTTTTTTCACGAAAAACTGGTCTTTCGCCTAAATGAGACTGGTTTACAGTGCCAAAAAAAAAAGTAAATGTCGACAAAACTTAAAACACACACACACACACACACACACACATTATGTTCCTACAAGTCCTTTGACATGGTTATTCAAAACCTTAAACAAAATGATGCCTGGTCAATTCGTGGCTTGTTACTTTGCTTTTCAAGATCACAACAATAAGAATTCTACACGAGTATCAGATTAAAAAGTACTCTTGTTCCTTTGCAGGGGCGTAGAAGGTGTAAACTTTAAAATTACCTGTAGACACCAAACCATTTACAGCCGCCCCTGGCCTCAGTGGAGTGTCCGTCACTGCTGCATGGGCTGGCAAGGTCAACGTACAACGTACAATGTTAGATAAAGCTGCGGTTGGAATAATGTAAACATTCTGCTGGTATAACGGATTGCAGGACATACAAAGCCCCATGAGGGGCGATGTATCGTGAAGGGGTCAACAACTTACGCCCTTCCAGATTTACAGCCGGACCTGCGAGGCCAGAATGTCCGTCGGTCCTGTGGTTAGAGAGAGAGAGAGAGAGAGAGAGAGAGAGAGAAAGACAGAGAGCAGAGAGAGACAGAGAGACAGAGGGCGAGTTTTTCTTAGTTAGAGCGTGTGTTGTTATTTCAAATTGAAAAATATCCTTAAATTTTTCTGAGATGTTTAAATGTTACCATTGCTAACTAATGATACTCTGTTCTTTAGTATTTAGATCAAGGCTGAACACGGTTTAGCACTCAAGTAGGCATTAACCACAGGACCGACGGACATTCTATCTATCTATCTATCTATCTATCTATCTATCTATCTATCTATCTATCTATCTATCTATCTATCTATCTATCTATCTATCTATCTATCTATCTATCTATCTATCTATGTATCTATCTATCTATCTATCTATCTATCTTTTCCCCCACTGCCGCTCTATCATTCTTTCTTTCTTCTTTTCCTCAACTCTTTCCGCCTCAAACCATGTTTTCTTCCGGTGTAAAATAGAAGCGTTTTCCAACGTTAGTATTTTGACATGGCATTGTCACCTGCTTGTGTTGTTGCCCTCTGCCTCTGTTCCAAACATTATATCTGTTTCGTGTCATATATTGAGAGGTTGGCATTCATCTTCCACTCTGTCTGCGCTGGCTCTAGCTTTTATGGACAGAGAAGCCCCTCTTTTGTCCTTGCGAACACCGGCTAATTGCCGCTAATGTGCGGGCTTGGCATACCTTAGGAAATTCCCAAAGGTTCATGGACCTTCTTGTTGGATTGACTATGCAATTGTTTTGAAGCTATTAATAGAATATCTCCTTAGCTTAAACCTCCAAAGGCGTTAACTATTTCCTTACAGAATACCTTTGCAAATTTATATGAATCTTCAGGAATCTACATTATTTTTCCTTTCAAATAACACTGTTTTTGGTCGGGGTTTTTTCATAGAGAATACCTTTGCAGAATTATGTAGATCTTCACGAAATCACTCTGTTTTTATATCATTGTGATGTTCTATAATGATACCATACTTTTTCTTTCCAAAGCTTTTTGGTCGGTTTTTGTTTTGTTTTGGTTTGTTTTTTGTTTGATTGTTGTTTTTGTTTGTTTGTTTTTGCTGTTGTTTTTGTTCTTTGGGTGTTTGTTTGCTTTTGTTTCGTTTTTTTAGTTGTTTTTGTTGTTTGTTTGTTTTTTTTAGATCAATTGTTTCTAAACCACGTTACACAGATTTAAAAGCGCAGTACCAAAATGCACAAACTTCTATGTATGTGCCAAAATTCCATTGAATACTTTAAAATGTTTACATATTCATTTCCTAAGTTTCCCTTGAGTCGTTATAGCGCGCAACTATTTTTCAAAAAGCTGAGTGTTCAAATCCCCATGAGGTGGCCTATCTCTTCCTGCTCGTTGGGTGAGTGTCTATGTACTGTGAGCTGGTACCGCCGCTTTGAATGGTCCTGGGATACGTCCATGAGGTCGCTAACTTTCCTACTTGTATGTGAAGAAACCAACAAAGAAATCCAGGCGCAACGCCCTAATGTTTAAGCGCTGCGTGATTTTGTCGATAACTGTGCAGGAGTAGTAGGCGCTGTGAAGGATTTGCTATTAAATTGTTATGGAAATAGAGAAAATGATGCAGTTTATTTAAACAAACCATTATAGTACGCCAAGAGATGCCAAAGTAGGACTTCAAAGCCGTGTCGAAATAAGGCTATGCTCTGAGATGATAAGACTTTATGTGTTACATTTTAACATATGTTGAAGCACACTCTCTCCTAATGAAACGTTATCTATGCGGTGACGGGACCTAAGACTGGGATACCCAAGACGTGACCGGTTGCATTAGCCTGGCAACGGCTCAAACATTGAGGAAACAAGGCAGCTTGAATGGGGACTCGAACGACGAACTTAATAAATAGAAGTCGACTCGCTCTACCAACTGAGCTATCTGCCCTCGTCCATCTTAGCTGAATATTTTCTGTGTACGATTCCTGTATAAAGGCAGCCGAGTTCCTCCGCTCATCTACATGAACTAAGTACAATTGGCAATGCACGTCTGTAGGTGTATCCATCTTCTCACCTGCCTCTGCAACCTGACGCTCCGCATGCTCCGATGTACGGACATTGCTGGGCTGTTGTCATGTCCCAGGAATCCCATTGAGCCGTCTGTGCCACAGCCCAGCCATCTGTTCCCAGGTCGAGAATGCGGTCAAGGCCTCAGGTCTACGTAATAACCACTCGCTGTGAGTCAGTGAGTCAGTGAGTCAGTCGGCAGCTGACACCCAGCCGTGGTGCAGTGTGGTGAGAACTTAGAGACAGGCACAAACATACAGAGAAAAAAAGAGATGATGCTTAGTAACAGAGAGAAAAAAGAAGAGTGATCATCTCTGCTCACACACTCTGCAGGTATCGGTAAAGGATTCGGGCGGCGTAATTTGATAAGTTTGTAATCATTTTCTCCATTATTATTATTATTATTATTATTATTATTATTATTATTATCATTATTATCCTAATTGTATTATTTTTATCCCTATCACTATTACTTTCATTTGAGGATAAACCAAAGAAAACTAAAAGTTTTACCCTGCCAAAAAGTTTTGAAAAGTGCATTTAAAAAAGGTAAAACTAGTATGCTTTTGATGCAGCATTTTTCAAAACACATGTATCCTTTGTTTTGGAGTAAAGTTTTTGCCATATTGGAGTTTGTGTTCCTGGTAGCATTTACCTCTTGACATAAATGGGTTTCTGTTTATCGAAAAATGTTCCAAAAATAAGACTGTGTATTTTAATAGTGAGAAACAGTTGTATGGTGTTATATAGCTTTTGCACAGAGCAACGTTTTAATCAGTATATTTAGCATAAATAAAAAGTAAAAGGTGAAATAGCACGAGAATGAACAGAAAAAATAAGACACGATATTGTCATTGGTGAGTCAAAAACGATGGGACAATGTGACTATTTTAGTCACAGCAATAATGGCAGGCGGCAGAGGTGTTTTTTTCCTTTTAGAATGTTGCATATGACTAAAAATAATTGTGTCACATGGGCCTAAATTATATAATTACAAATTTAGAAAACTTTTATTTAAGTTTGTTATGTAAAAAGGTTGAGAGTGTATAATGATTACAAATTTCCTTGTAAATCACTCCTGCCTACAATGGTCGGTTAGACCATGCGCTGAATTATGCGGTCATTTACAAATTGTAACATTAATGTTTGTTTCACCTGTCTGGGATCCATGGGTGTAGTCCTGAAAAGTCATAGAGGACAAGATGCTCGAGCTACCAAAAACAACAGGTGGTAAAATTAATGGCCCTGCTCCCCCGGCTTGGAGAAATGGCGTGTCAGCCGACCAATCAAACGGCCAGAAACTCACGTGACGCGTGGCCGTGGGGGCGGGGGCCGCCTCGCAACCCGGAAGTGAACTCAGTCTGCAGTCAACACTGTTAAGTCGATCTCGAGGGGACGTAGCTAAAGACGTCGTTTTATGTGAAAATGTGGTAACGTTTGTTTGTTTTTTTTGCGACGCTCGACTTCAGTAACTAGGGTATATCGCGGACGGAACCCCAGAACAGGATTCCTGTGACTTGGTCGGTCACCTTGAACTATAGTTGTAAAATACGCCACCAACAGAACAACATAGTTTGTGGGCTTGGTTTAGTATACAACTCTAGAAACAGATTAAAAGCAGTTCCTATATTAAGTAAAAGTATGCATATAAGTCAAATCGACGTACAAAACATTTACTGATGTCTACTGTACGGCCATGTTACAAATAGGTGTAGTCTGTCATTTAGGTTGCGTCCTTGACCCTGTCACAGGCCCTCATAGAGCTATGTGCTTAGCGTGCTTAACATGACATAGGCGAAAGGTAACTAAACTCTAAATTCTTTCAAAAACTGGAGACAATAATATTGCACCCCTAAAAGGGTGTGGCAACATTCGAACCTATATAAACAAAATTTACCTGGTGCATGTGATGGTGTGGAACAAAGCCGACCTAGGGCCCTCAACGTTTTAAACACACAAAATCTTTTGAATTTTTAAAATTCGTAATATTTCATTAGCATGAAATAATTTTCGTACAATAACCTAAAGATATAACATAATTCTACATCTCATTTCCCAGCAAAACTTCTCAGTAAAAATTTAAATGAAAAATGATCGTGGTAGTGACAAATACACTTTACGGTAAAAAGGTAATATAAGAAATGGCAATTATAATTTTTTTTGTCATGAAGCACAACGTAATGTGTTGTATTAAACACAATTTCTGGAAGAAAAAAAAACAAAGCGCGTGTAATAATTTAGAATAATTCTATTTGATGTTTAAATACAAAAAAAACATTCATAACAACAACAACCACCAGGCAATTGTGGAAAATATTTTTAAAAATGCAATCACAAAAATCGTTATGTTTTACTGACTGAGATAAGACTATTGTGCACGAAAAAGGTCCATTATTATTTTAAAGAAAGTAACTTTGAATAGCTCTCTCTCTCTCTCTCTCTCTCTCTCTCTCTCTCTCTCTCTCGCCCTCTCTCTCTCTGTCTCTCTCTATCTCTCTCTCGCTCTTTTCTTCCCACTCTCTCTTTTTCTCTTTATATATAGTTGTCTCTGAGAATAGACTCTCTCTTTCTATGTTAATCTCTATCTTTTTTTTTCTGTATGTACCTGTCCCTCTCATTCATCTCCCTCTATGTCTTTTTTAATAACAATCTATTGTATCTCCTGAAATGAAATCTCTCCGTTTTTTATACTCATCATCTATAATCATATCTTTTTTTCAACCTCTGTACATTTGTTCGTATCTCTCTCTCTCTTCTCTCTCTCTCTCTCTCTCTCTCTCTCTCTCTCTCTCTCTCTCTCTCTCTCTCTCTCTCTCTCTCGATTCGCACCGATAGCAGTAGACTGGCGCTGTACAACTTATAACTAACGAACCATTAAAAAAAGTTTACGTGTTTCTCTTTTTATATATATAAAAACGCTGAAAATCAAACAGAGTTCTCGGTCGTGCTGGCAGGGTCATCCATGTCCAGAGTCTGTTCCCAGTTGTCTTTGCTCTGGCTCCTCTGTTTGCTGAACGACGTCCAGCTGTAAAGGCCAACGAAACAGAGGAAGACTCCAAGCACCAGCATCGCAACGGCAAGAGCAGCCATGGCGCCGATAGAATACCCTCCACCAGAGACCCCGGTCCTTTCCACTTTGTCAACTAGTTTCTTATGGCGACTCGTCACATCAGGGATGTCTTTCTGTACAAAAGTGTAGCAGCGATACGTGGGCTCCAAATCTCTTGTAGTTGGTTTCCCAGCCGATGAGTCGATGTATTGGCACAGGTCCCCGGTCTCGCAGTAATGGAATGTATTACAATCTGCAGAAGAGGAGCATTGGAACGCGCACACCGCGGCACCACCAGAATCCATGACGCTACCGCTCACTGGAAACTTGCTGAGTCCATCCATTTTTGTGTAGTCCCAAAAGTAATTTTTAGAGAAATGAGAGCAATTTTGCTCAGGTTCAACCTCGCCGCTCCATGAAAATTCTCTATGGTGGTGTTTGTAGAGGAGGCAGTTCCCTGTCGAGCCGCCTTGGCTGCAGAAGTCGAAGGACTCACATTGGAAATCTTCCCTGCGCATGCATAGTTCAGCGCAGTCGTCAATCCCGTTTATGCCCTTGAGTTCCGCACCAGAGCTGGGCGAAGCCATTCTTGCCACTGTTCCGGGTTGGCGCTCAAAGTTGTGCAATGAAGACCTCGCATAAATTTCACAATTTCTTTCTACAGCATAACTCGGTGCCCGGTCACCCACAGTGTCATCTCCCGTCTCTTTACCGTCTAGTAAAGCGTACAGCTCACAGCTTGAGTTTGCAGTGCAATATCTGAAAGCCTCACACGGAAACAGCAGGCTGTTCTTGCACTGATCAGCACATTCCTCCAAACGCACTTTTCCTGCTAACTGCCGCTTATCACCTTTCCGGGAAATTGTTGGAGAGATCTTTTTGAAATCATTCATTGTGGACATCTTGTGCAATTTGGCTTCAGGATCATTTATTCTTTTTATACTAGAAAACTTAAAGATTTTGTCCTCAACTATCACTTTTGTTGGCATTTCATCTGTGAAAATCTTTTTCTCCAAAATACCCCATGCTGTTGAAATAGAAGTTAGATCTGCGAAACCTCTCAGTTTAGTGAGATGTGAGCATGGATCGTCCTGAACCAAAGCTATCGTCTCATTCTCTGAAGCCGCTTTACGATACAGGATACAAATCCCATGTAGCTGACAAAAATCTGCGTCTGAAACATTTGGGTTGTAAAAGGCTATTTGAGCACAAGAACCGATGTCGGTTACACCCTTGGTTGTAGAGACCACCCGCTGCAGAGCTTCTTCGCTGCTGCCAAAACTCTTGCCCACCGAGTGCTCGAAGTGGACGCCGCTGTCTGGCCTGGCGAACAGCTTGCCAGCGATGCTGATGCTTCCGTGGGTCTCCACAGCACTCCCTATGTGGACTCTCACAAAGTCCAAGCCACAAATCTCGGCAACAAGATTCCTCACATTGTGTTCCAACGTGCGCCTCTCGCCTGCTGTCAATGCTGCCTGAGTCTTCCGGTTCAGTTCTTCAAGTTCAAGCCTAAACTCAATACGGTGTTTCTCGTCAAAGCAAGGGCTTAAATCGTATGGCGCTTCTAAGAGTTCGTCATAATCGAACTCATTCAGATCGAGAATGTTGTGTACAGTGGGTGGGGTGTCCTGCACGCGAATCTCTATCTTGACCAGCTTACTTTGTGACAATCCACCGCTGTCTGCAACTATATACCCTCGCTTGCTGAAGAAAAGCAAAATGCTCGCGCGCTGCCATCTACCTCCAAAGTTGTCTGTGACATGAGTGAATACGTCACAAGGAATACCGCGGTATTGGTACTCTCCATTATATGTAAAGTTACCACTTAAAAAGAGTTGATCCTTCACAGAGTCCATTGTGACATAGTGGTCCTTGACAGTAAAACCAGAGTCTGTGTCGTCCTCGGGAAACGGAGTGCCCAGTGTGTTGACGGGCATCGTGTAGCAAGTCGTGGAGTGACCTTTTATCCTCATGATAAGGTAGCTGGCGCCATGGTTGAAATCACGCACATGGGTAACGATTGAATTCTGCTTTTGTAGAATTTGCTTTTCAGTATCAATAATAATTTGTTCACTGTCTGATACATACGCCTGCTGTCCAATTCTTGAGACAGTCTCCCGATAAAAACTGGCAGAAGAGGGGACTTGAGGTTGCTGCAAATCCTGATCCAGTCCTAAGCAAGGAATGCCAAGAGGGGGTTCTATATCGGCATGAAACTCGTTTGCGTCATACGGAATGTTTTCAAAATTTAGAAAATCCATGAAATAGTTGTCCACTAAAGCGTTCTCCTCGAAGATATCTACAGAGAGGCGAAGCAGGACATCCTTGGTCCCTGTGTACATCTCCCATTTGTCATCATTAGTGATGAAGACATCCAAAGCCGCGACCAGATTCTGGCGACCATCGTTCAGGGAGAAAGGAGTGCATGTCCTCCAGTGGTTCACGGGGATTTCCATAAGAGTTGTTCTCTCAATAAACGTCACGGTGTCAGGGTTCAAGGCTTTTTTCGTCATTTGTATCCAACTTGATATTGTTGACGGCTTAGAGGACTTCCGGCAGCCTTCCTTATCGCCATACGCCTGGATGTTGTCCTTCTCCGTGAGGAAAAAAATATAGCTGTCTATAGGCCCTTCAATGTGAATAGACCCCCTGCCGCTTTCAGTGCTGTAGTGTTCATGAAGGCTCAACGCGGCATACTCTGGTACCGAGAAAACAGCAATGTCAGCTTTGAAGGATTCGTTGAGTTGCCTGGGTAAATACACACCAGCCTCTTGCGGGGTCTTGCCCGGTTGGCACTGCCCTGCTATTCCGATGGCACATATGACAAGCCACAGCACAAGTGTCAGTGTCATCTGACGGGTGGACATCCAACTGCCGCTGCCGCTGTGTTCACAACACACAAACCTTAGAGCAGGCATGGTTGGAGTGATGTTTGCTGCGATTGTGGAGTATTCTAAATCTGCCAAAAATCCTATAAAGAAAACAAGTATATTTGAAAGGTCAATGTATATTACCAACACTACCACTACTACTACCACTACTACTACTACTACTACTACTACTACTACTACTACTACTACTACTACTACTACTACTACTACTACTACTACTACTACTACTACTACTACTACTACCTGCTGTTGCTACTACTACTACTACTACTACTACTAACTACTATTGCTGCTGCCGCTGCTGGTATTGCCACTTCATTGTATGGCTTCTGCTACTGAGTTGTTAATCCTTGTGGCACTGTGAAAAAAACTCACTATAGACAATTGGCCGAGTACGGTAGCTCGCCCCACCCTGAACTGAGGTGTGATCAATCATGCAGGAACAAAGCGTTGGAGTAACATGACGTTATTCTTACTTCAGATGCAGATCTTATGTTTTTAACAGAGACTTGGTGAAAAACAAATGGAGAAGAGCCATGTATTAAAGAAATCACGCCGCCTGGTTTTAATACCATCTCTGTGCCGCGCCAATCAAGATTTGGTGCTGGTGTCGCTATTATTCACAAGGTCTATATGAACATAACGACAGCACATACACATTCGCATCGATCGTTTAAAATCTGTACAACATAGATTTTGATACTATCGTACGTGCCTGTCTTTAGCGACTTCCATACTCTTAAAAGAACAAAAAGAGTCCTTCAGTTTTTCTAAAGGAATTCAGTGAACATCTACACTCAATTAACAACAAATAAAAAACGTACATTCTTGTTGATTAAAAAAACAAGGATGATACTAAATTTAAATCTCTACTGGAGTATTGCCAACTGATAAAAGAACCATCTCACAAAAGACGCCATACTCTTGATTAACTGTTAGTAAAAGGCGGCGTGATAAATCTAAAAACTTGAAATCCAGTGATATTAGTATTTCGGACTGTTACCTTATTTGTCGTAATCTTTTAATAACTACTTCCTTAGAAAAACTGATGTAATAAGGCATGAACTTGATGTATGGACAGAATAACCGACATTTTCAGAGAATCTTTATAACCAGTTAATTTCAAACTTCAGAACGATTGGTGAAAAACAAATTAAAGAAAAATATTTTTGAATCATCAAAGAAAATTATTCGTTTACGACGGTGGTTAAAAAATATTTAATCGATTTCTTTTTGCACTAATAATTAAACTTTAGAAGTGCGACTGAAAGTACTATTTTATCGTGAGAATCTCTTTAAGGCGTTTATGATTTAATTTTTTTTAATATGACTGAAATTATTTGCAATTACTTGAATTAGTTTTTAGCATGATGTTAATTATGTTCGCTTCGCATACTTTTAGCGCGCAAAAAAACAATATCGACAATGAACGCTGGTTAAAACCTACTACAACTCAAGGAATATTTCTTATAAAGAAAACCAGGACTGAGAGGCTGATCTTATCGCACAATGCTTACGTGATGTGCAATAACAGTTATACCCAAATGATATTGGTTTTCTAAGAAAAAATACATAATTATGATTTGCCGCAACAATCAAATAAATGACAAGTCCATGAAAATGTAGATTTGCAAAAAAGGTATACTCACATGGAAAAGAAAGAGTGAAAGATCAAGCTAACCAATGAAGTACGTGCATACACGCTCTGTCTTATTGGTCGCTGGTTATGTTAGATACAGATCTATACAGAAAAACCGTACTGTGTATATCAGATTGAGTTTGGTATCAGTTGTGTGTAGTGCCTTTATCTGTTTGGGTAACATTTTTGGTGACACAAAGTTTAAGATAAATCATACACTTTCAGTTCGCTTATCAATTTCATGAATTTTTTTCCTCCGTCTATAGTTTGCCTATCGAGTCAGTGACAAGATAAAAAAAAATTATGCTCGCAGTTTTCTCGTTGGTCCAATTACCAACCGGTATAGTATGATGAAACGTCGAAACTAAAAAAGTGTTGCACATCTGCTGTTAGAAGTAAATTGATCAGTTATACTTGAACTCTGGTGCATTTATTCATACTAAAGACCTCAAGCGTTATATTTGTTTGTATTTAGAAATGACGCAAAACCATAATATATCATGCCAAAAATGCAGGTGTTGTGAGGATCAGTTTTGAGGTTTTGGTTTTGGTTTATTCTGTTTTGTTTTTGCTTTGTTTCTGTTCTGTTATATTTCTTGTTCAAAACTAAATTTGGATCTACATCGAGATGGCGAGAACTGAGAAAGTATTATCGTTCACATAAATCACAAAGGACTCTTGCCTTCCCTTCATCAATGGCGACGTGTCACGTCACCAGCAGGAGTGCAGAAGATGTGCGAGGTGTTCTTATTAGAAAGAGGTTGGCTGGACCTGAAACTCTACCTCCGTTAACAGGTTGAATTTTTACATAATGGGGTTTTGTAACGAAATAGATATTTTGTTGTTTGTATGAGTCTGAGAGGTCCCAGTTATGTACGCTTATGTATGAGTCCATTATAAGTTTGTTACGGCAGCAACTGTTGTTATTTAATTTGCATCATACTAAATCAATCAGAAGGACTTGAAAGTAATGATGGGGTACAATATCTTCGTATCCTGAATCATTGGCAGCATTTAAAACTTTAAGACTTCCATCAAAAAACCAACCGAATCATTGTTCAATGAGCCCTTTAACATCATTTCTACTGCTTTTTTTTTAAAATACATAGATTATATTCAATAATAGAATTCACTGAGACGTCGATATCATGTGATCCTTTATGCGCATTAATGTTCTTGTGAGCCGAGCCTAATTCTGGGAAACTATCTTTGTTGAGAATATTTATCTATATAACATTACCGATTTGTCAGCTTCTACTCGTAGTTCTACAATATTATCAGGAATAAGGAGCACACAGACGCTATTGGAAACCAGGCTGTTTGCTGGGGACTGGTCCATGCATTAGTTTGCTGCAGCGTTATCAGCAATCGTTAGGTTATCAACGAGGAAAGTAAGTGATACCTCTGCACCAGACAATTATTGATTCATTTCTGATATAACGATTTGATTCTAGTTTGGTCTGTCTTCGTTTTTTAAGCTGAGTGGTAATGCTGCATGTATTACTAAAATTGAAAAATCGCAGCTGATATACTTGATTAAGAGATGTATGTCAACAGGCATGTAAATTGGGAACAAAAACAATGATTCTATGAGATTAATAACAATCATTTAACCTTAGCACACTGATTCGAAGAATGATTGAAATTTTATAATTACCAGTTAAAATTGTGAAATTTCACGATAGCTTTTCCCAAAAAGTAAATGATTTTTAACAATGATTGGGTTGATCGATAGGAAACAAAACTCTCTTTCTGTGTGTGTGTGTGTGTGTGTGTGTGTCTCTCTCTCTCTCTCTCTCTCTCTCTCTCTCTCTCTCTCTCTCTCTCTCTTCTCTCTCTCTCTCTCTCTCTCTCTCTCTCTCTCTCTCTCTCTCTCTCTCTCTCTCTATCTCTCTCTCTATATATCTCTTTTTCTCTCGCTTTCGCCCTCTCACTCCCTATCCTTCTCGCGTTCCCGTTATTTCTCTCTCGCTATATATCGCTATCTATCTATCTGTCAATCTTTTAGTCTCTCCAACTGTATTTCTATTTATATAATTTTACTTAAAATTTCTCTGTTGTTGGTTTTTTTATTTTGTATACCACTTTTCCTCTCGTTTTTACTTAACTTTCTGTAGATTTGTATCATACCATGGAGCCACAGGGATGAAAGAAGGCAGCCTCATAACATTACCGCCATACAGTGTATAGATATGTCTTTATGTCCAGGGGTGCACATAAAACAGTTCGCACTGAGATGCGACACCGGCCTGTCACTCGGACATCGCAGGCCCGACGATGGACATCTGGTACTGACCAGTGAGATATTTTTACAACCTACGGGACCGCTGCCTTACGCAGATGACACCAGCACGCGAGCACGGGACTTTGTCTTATCTGGATTCATGATCCAACGCTTTGTCGATTACAAAGACGGTGATGTCCTACATTACTAGACATTTCGTATCTGTTAGCTTTGAATCTTGTGTTTCTCTTTTCTTTAAGGGCATTTTGGGGTAAAATGTTATTATCTTCTCTAGTTATTCAAGAATATAGAAACATAATCAAATAAGCTTGAAGGCAGTTTTAAATTTATCTTTTCTCACATTTTTTTACAATAGGCCCTACTCCCCAAACAAAAATGCTCGACATTCCATTGCTGTATTTAGGTGTAGATGCCCTTAACCCGAAAGATCGGAATATCTTGATCGACACAGCTTTATTGTATTAAGTTTATGAAAGAGAAAATATAAATAAATAATTTTTAATATGTGTAAGGCTAATGGAATGTTTAATTATGACAAATTTTCAAGTAGGCCAACAGGAATGTTGAGAAATTCTTCAGCCAGGTGGGATAGAATCTTAAAATAGATTCTGTTTATGGTAGCAGAACTCTTCAGGCATTTCAATAGTTCGGTATAGATGTATAGTAAGAAACAAAGAAATGCCATTTATTTAACCTCTGGGCCGCCCGGGACCTAGTCAGTGTTTGTACTTACAGCGCTCTGCGTGAGATAAGGGTACGACTGCCCTAACCTTTAGATGTACTTAGATTACTACAGGAATTCTTTACATTTAGAGAGCGCAAACTTGTTCTCTTGTCCTACCTGTTATATTTAACCATTGTGAAACCATACGAGCTTCGCAACAAGAAGTATGACAAACCAGTGTTTACTAGCCCTCTATTTTGACTGTTCACTGTGCTGATTTTCATAGGCACGAAAACCTGATATCAACTGTTACTAGGGAATACCCTCTTTGAAGCTTTAGCTCTCAGGCATACAAACAAATAAGCAAAATATGTAAAGAAACAATGACAGCTGTTGAAGGAAGCCATTGTCTGTGTGGTAATCAGTGTCAAACCAACCACACACGGACAGAGGCAGATCGCTGTGCTGATAATTGTGAACCCTAAAGGTTCTATCAACTTAGAGGGCATGTCTTTATCTACTAGATCTATTCCTAAAGGTGTTGAGACAAACACTGGCGGGTTTAATGCTCAGAGTCGTATGTAATCTAAAAATGATAATTATTCTTAAGTAATCTTGGCTCGGAAGAAACGAGGTTCTCTTATCCCCCAATGTATCCTAGGTTTCATTAAAGTCGTTCACCGCGGCGGGATCCGAGGGTGAGATAGCTGGAACTGTGTCGATCACATTATACTGACACTGACTCAACCAGTGGAACAAGAGCGACGATCAAACCGCAATCTTCCGCGTAAAAGGCGCAAGCTCTATCCATGGATCACCGCGCGCTTTTAACCCGTTCTTATTGAATTCAGCTATGCGATACGTTTTTTTAACTACTTTGCACCCAGTACCTCTTTTACGCAGACGTACATTGTACGTGTAAGGGTCATGAAGAATGGCAAAAGAGGCGGACTTGAGAACGTACAATGTAAGTGGGCTAGGCATCTTATCATGAAAATATGGACGAACGGCCTGCGTTCTATGGTACAATCATTTGAGCAGTGGCGTCTTTCGTTCTGCCCGTACAAATCGGTACTTGATGGTATAGTGTGACTTATTCAATGAGATATGTTTCAGAATGGGTAGAATAATACAGTCATGCAGTGTCAAACACTTGATTTTTACTTAAGAAGCAAATTCAGTGCCAATTTCCATATACATTTTTATTGTTATATTTTCTAAAATATGCAAGGCACTCTTTTCATCCAAAGATTTACAACCTTATATTCCTATTGATGGCATTTACCGCTGGAAAGACAGAGAGAGAGAGAGAGAGAGAGAGAGAGAGAGAGAGAGAGAGAGAGAGAGAGAGAGAGAGAGGGGGGGGGGGGGGGGGGGGGGGGGGGGAGTGTATATGTATGCGTGTGTGTGTGTGTGTGTGTGTGTGTGTGTGGAAAAAGAGGGGGGGGGGGGCAGGTAAAGAACGGAGTTAATACACAAGGACAGGCTCAAGTTGAAAAAGAGACAGATCAGCGTCAGTATCCTAAAAACTTTCGTCAGCAAAAACCATACTGGTAAGACATTAATAGGCATTTAATGTTCCAGCATTACGAACAGCTGCGCTGTATATACTTCACACAATGTCATATACATTATAAATGCCCAAGCATCAAAGAATGTGTCGGGCAATTGTGTTTTTCTGCTCAAGAACTCGTAATCTGCGTAGCTGGTTCAAATTGTTACAGTTGGGTCGATCAACAAAAGGGATATTCAAATAGCTGTTTTCTAAGAAAATCTGAGTTTACAAATTACCATTGGCACAAGGGGTATTGGACGTTAGGAAAAAGTTGAAAATTAAATGGAAGTAAAAGATTCAGAAGAGACGTGTTTGGTTCCCACGCCATGAGGTCACAAATGACATTTCGTGGGGCCAGATCGATAGGTCCAGGTGGTCCCGACATGTGGGCCGTGAATTAGTGGAATACCACAGACTGACAACTCCTGGAGAGTTCGGAGAACTTCTGGCGCTGGGCTTGTTTGTTTGGTTGCTTGTTGCTTAGCATCCAACATCAGCACTTTGTGGACGGATTCCAAAACTAAGGCATGACAATTTTACATGAGGCCACTCAGAGACAATGCGCACTGTTACTGTAAGCAACAGAACATAACAAGAACAAGAAGAACAAGTAATAACAGAGAGAACAACGACAAGTAGAAGAAAGAGAAGATCATGGAGGAGGACGAGGACGAGGAGGGGGCCAAGTGATAGAGAGGAGAAATAAAATAGAGGCACAACAAAGAGTGCATCAAAAACAATTCCAATTGAAATAGAAAAGGGATTTTTTTTAAATAGCGTCGACTTAAGTCACTTATTAGAGACGTTTTTCTTTTGGCGATTAATAAAGTCTGTTGTGCTCTGTATTATGAATCAACTATTTTCACTTTCAGGAGCTGTTAAGTGCAAAATTGGACTGTTTCAAAATAATTTACCAAACTAAGTCGTAACTCTACTATTAACTGTTTCCAACGTTTGCCTTGCATGTAGAATATCGTGTCTTTAGTTGAATATTTCGGAGCAAAATATACTGAACATTTCTTCATAAACATTCATGTTTATGTATTCACCTAACAAAACTGCATCATCAATAATTTCGTCATTCATCTTTCTTTAAACACAAGTATGCTTTACACCGGCTGGTTTAAAAAGGATGTACCCCCACCACCCCACCCCTTCTTTTTCCATCGTTATAACTGTAAAACATTTGAAGGTTGTTTTCATAAATCAAAAACTAAGAATACGCTTTAGGATAAGAAATGAAACCTTAAACACATTGATAAAGAGATCGAAACAATTCCTATCTACTTTGATCAGGCTGGTTTAAAAAGGATGTACGTGTCGTAATGAGTGCACAAGTCCACACGAGCAATTATTATAATGTGCATCGATTCCTTTTTGCCTGTAGAATTTTGCAATCTGTTAATCAAAAGTCAGTCACTACCAAAGCAATTTTATTTAAACCTGCATCCTCCTTCAAATATCTTGTGAATCCCAACAATGAGTTTTATTGAAAGCTGTTGAAATATCGGGGAGGGGAGTAACAAAAATAACTGTTCACTATAAAGTGAAAAAACCACACTTGTTCTGATTGAACAAAGTTGAGATCCACAGTTCTAGAGCCAGCACGGATAGCTGGGAAAGGGGTGAATTCGATATACATTAATCAACCGGTGAAAGGGCAAACGTGGGAGACATTTCAAAATTTTTACAGAAAAGTGAAACGTTTATTTGCACCGATTTAACTGCACACCCCTCAGTCAATTTGTCCTTCAATGCTGCACCATTTTACAGCGCCTCTGGAGCAAAAAAAAAAACAATTTAACCCCTAACGTTCTAGTGCTTTGGAAAAAAGACCAAATTGATTTGTTTACAATGCACTGCCAGTGAAGGTCCCGGGGTCACGCGGACCTCCTAAAAGGTCACAGGTCAACAATGCTTAAATAACAACATTGGAATTCTATTGCGTCTGCGCCGTGAATGACACCGGAGTGTCAACACAGGGCGTTCGCTGATTGGCTCGTCTGCTTTGTTTACCTTTGCCCCTTGGGACGGGTAATAACAACACTATTAATGTAGCTGTGCACTACCTGGGAACGGACTGTGAATTGGATGAGAACTTGGTATTTGAAAGATTTGAAAGTTCTGATATTGCTTTGCAAATTGAGAGCTAAATCGCTATAAATATTGCATTATTACATGAGATAATAAAAACAATAGTCCTTGAGCTATTTGCTATTGCTTATTTTCAAAGACAAACCCCTCAGAAGTACATAATTCGTGTTAATTAAAAGTGGAAAAAAATTCAATTGTCAAAAAAAGAGGAATTAATTTTAAAACAAAAAAAGATAATGTAATAAAAAGAAAAAGAACAACAAAAAATAGCAGATCCCATTGAGTTATCGAGATTGAAAAAAACAACTTGCTCCATTAACCATGGATTTGAAATAATGTCGGGTTTGTTTTTTTTTGTGATTGTTGTTTTTGTATTATTTTTTTTCTTCGTTTGGTAGACACTCTATTTTCACATTACAATATTGAAACATTTCTATAGACATAAAACATTCTAGAACAAAAGCGTTTTCCCTTTTTTTTTTAAACGATATAAGTATTTGTATGGCGCCAGAGTATTTCCTGGTTTTTAAAAGAAAGCTGTGCTTTTTTTGGCGTGCGTTGTGTTGTTGTTGTTGTTTGTTGTTTATGTTGCTATTGTTTTGTTGTTTTTGATATTATTATTTGTTTTTGTTGGTGTTTTAATAATTACCTCATAGAATTCAAATTATGACAATTTTTTATATCTTACTTCCTTTTTTCACAAAAAATATGTTGGAATTTCAGTGAAATGGCGCGAGTCTTCCATAAGAAATAGTTTGACAGATGGTCATACTGCTGAAGAGATTTGGAATACTTCAGCTAACTATCGTAGGAATTAAATTTTTCATGCGAAAAACTACCTGCGTATCAGTTGATCAAAACCATTGTTGATGGGAAACTCAAATTTTCCCTTGCTAAACCCGGCTTTGGGGGTCAGCTGGTGCGGTGAATGATCCGTTGTTACGAGTATTGATGGGCTGATGGACGTCCCGTCAGTCTGCCGTCCCGCATGGCCGCTGCGTCACGCTACTGACGCTACACGTTCCCAACACTGATGTGAGGTCACGTTCACGTAATACGCCAAAGAAACAACGCAGATATATCTAGAGACGTATCGCGACATTCTCTGCTGGGGACTTCAAAGCAAGATCGGGAGATCTGAACAATCTGGTGGAAGGTTTGCCATCCTTTTTGCCATTTTGCATAAACAGATTTTGCCCCTAGTTTTGCACAAGGGTCTTACATGGGAAAGAGAGCGTAAGCTTACAAGATGAGGTATTTTTATTCAAAAACTGTTTCATTTATCCAGACACTTTATCCATCGTTTGGATTAATTTACTTCAGTTTTCATTTTCGTCTTAATGATATATTATCTATAATTGTGCGGGTTTCATATCACATGTACGAATGTCAGTGTCAAGTATTTTAACTGTATCCACACAAAAGTACAAAAAAAATATTGGAATTAGAATATTATAAGTTCTTCTTAGTGTTCCAGACATGTGAAGTAGATTTCATACTTGTCTTGTAGTATTCTCATATCCAAGGAGTGCCTGCATTCCAAAGATTGCCAGGAATGGGTGTAGTTTATAGAAACAACTCAATATCTTATTCTGAATTTTCATTAAAATTGTCCATAGCTAGGATTCCAAGGTAAGGTACGCAGATATACAAATGCTGATACTCTCTTTCGAAATATAGTGTCAAAGAGTCGAAACAAGTGGAAGGGGGGGGGGAATCGAGCGAATTAATAGATAGGCGAGTGGGAATAGAGAGAGGAAGGCGGACAGTCTGTGTGGTGGTTAGGAGGGTGAACAGATGGAGAAATATTAAGAGAGATGAAGAAAATGAGTGCAATTGACTATGGTATACCCTTAGGCATGAATACGTTTGAGGTTTTCAGTGGCAGATATAAAATTATATAAATGGTAAATTATTACTTTAAAAAATGGTCTTGCTCAAATTATGGCAGATGTTGAGACAAAATACTTTCCCTTTAGAGGGTAGATGTAGCTGATACGTCAAAGCAGGGATTGCCGAACTAAGAGAAAATGTATCGCAAGAATGTGTTTTGTAAATACCACATTGTTCTACGAGGTGCACAACTGTTTCCTTTGTCCTGGCATGTAGGATGGGGGAAAGAGAAACTGTCAGGGATCGATCAGGTGTTTTCTACCGAAGCACCAGGAAAGTAGGACAGGTAAGGGGCCGCAACCGCATTCTTCCCATGTCAAAGGTGTAGAAGTTGTCTAACCTGATGTTTTGTTAAAACATTCACCTGCTGGCATCGGCCTTACCAAACGAAAAGAACTTTGTTTAGTGAGTATCTACTGACTTGCTTCAATTTCATAGATATGGAACGTACACAAATATTTAGGATTGTACAAAAGGTATTGTTGTTGCTGCTGTGAATGTTGTTGTTGGTGGTTGTGGTATTTTGTTTTGTTCTTGTTTTTTTGTAGGTTTTTTGTTTGTTGTTTTTTTTGTTTTGTTTTTTTGTTTGTTTGTTTTTTTTTTCGTTTTTTGTTTTTTGGTTGTTTTGTTGTTCTTGTTTTCTTGCTTTCGCCATGAAAATAAAGGCTTTTTTGTTTCAAAAGATATTTTTAAAGGAAGGATACTAATTATTTTCACGTTATTCTTTTCAACCTCAAATTACAAAACGAGCTTCCTGTGTGTACAAACCGTTCGGGATGAGCATATGCAAAGAAATAAGTACATAAAACTTAATAATTAAATACATTGAAGAATTTAAAAAGCACTTATTGCCACTTTTTGAAGGGCTCAAACACCAGATCATGGGCGATGTTTAGAAAGATTTACAAAATACAAAATAACCTGGCGTCAAGATTTACATTGGTTACTCGGGTTTGAAACCAATTGCGAATCTCTCTATAAACTTTGATCTGTTTAAAAGTTAGAATCAGGCAAGTTAGTGGGACTTTTTCTTGAGCGTGGCAAAGCAAAACTTTTTCATATACGGGACATTTAGATTGATGTCTTTAAATGGGCACACTCTTTCAAAGGAAATTTTGAATTCCGATTATGACTTTTGTCAGTGCTAACAGACTTCTCATTTTTCGTTTTCAAGATGTTAGATAGATGGAAAAATATAATGTCGTAAAATAAATATGATAAGTGTGTTTCCATTTCGTTAACAATGAATTAATGGTCGTTTTTGTATGCGCTCAACAAAAATTATCCTATTTTATTAAAAACAATTTTAATCAATGATCAGAAGTAAGAAAGTGTTTGATATACGTCAATTATGTCAAAAACATAAAAATTATAGAGCGACAAGTTTATAATTGTGCCTGATGTTATACTTTGGCTTTTCGTTTGTTGTCATCCTGTGGTGCCCAACTTCCCTTTTACAGCAAATGTCATTACTCTCCCCTTTAATCTTTGCCTTAACCTGTATTGAATGGTGTTAATAAAAGCACTTGATGTACTGATGATTATGTATTGGAGAGTTAAAATTCTCAATACGCTTGACTCTTTCTCTTCTCCAGTGTACTAGTTTTTCCAGTTCGAGACGATCCCATTTTTATCAAAGTAAGATCTGAATGTGACTTTTCCGGTCGGCTCTGATGTGTACGTGGGTTTTAATCTGTTTGAAGTTAGTGCTCTCATTTTTAATCCTTACTTTTCTTATTTTATTGGTGTTGCTCCTGTTGTAGCGGCTTAAAACATTAAAATTTTTATAAAAACGTAGGTGTCTTGCACGGAGACTTGTAATGAAGTGAATCGCCCATTTAAAAAATAAACAGACATCTAAGAGTAAAATGTTGCTTTTTTTCTTCAAGCTTTGTTAAGGTATGTCTTTTTCAGAGCTTTGAAATAAGAAATGAACTCCCGGTACCTCCTCGTTTTAAGTTCGAGCACTGCAATGATGAAAGAATCGAGGGATTGAAGATTCCCTTTTGGATTAAGGCAATGAAATTGCGAGATTAAGCGCTTTTTGGTTCTTGACACAAAATCGTAGATTCAGGAAGAGTTAGTAACAAAGATACAACCAAACTACAGGACTGTAAAGCTCTGTTGTTGTTGTTGTTGTTGTTGTTGTTGTTGTTGTTGTTGTTTTGTTTGTTTTTTCAAATTTACCCCGCATTTTATAGCGCGATGAAGATGTGGCTACAGTAGCGATGAAGTTGTGGCTATATTAACGATGATGTCGGGGCTACAGTAACCATAGGTTAAAATCTTGCCTGTGTTTCAGGTTAATGGGTTACAATTAGAAACTTCTCACTATAATATGTTTAATTGTCACTCAAATTCTTTAAAACAGTAAACATTTAAGTCTAATTTGGCTCGCTGCTAAATACATGCACACCAATTTTCAATTAATTTTGAAGAAGCCTTTAATGACAATCAAATTCAGCTTCTCATTAATATCTGTATCCTTTGGATGGAATTCCATGTCAATGGCTGGTTTAGATCAAACAATCTCAACAGACAGATAGATCAGACGACAGAACGCTAGGTTAATGAATCAAAATTTCTCGTTCGAGTCCTAGATTACCGTATTGAATGGCTTGATAGTCCTAGTTTAGCCCTAATTTCATAAAGTAGGGTTAAACTGCTCGGGTTAAAATCTGAGCCCCCGTCACTGAAGAGGTTTTAATTGGTTTCTTATTGAGGAGTTAAATAGCGCTCTAAGACTCAGCTGGCTCAACTATTGAAACTCTCAACAAGTTTTTCGCTTAGCATTTCTTTTAGATGTCTTGCACGGAGACTTGTAATGAAGTGAATCGCCCATTTAAAAAATAAACAGACATCTAAGAGTAAAATGTTGCTTTTTTTCTTCAAGCTTTGTTAAGGTATGTCTTTTTCAGAGCTTTGAAATAAGAAATGAACTCCCGGTACCTCCTCGTTTTAAGTTCGAGCACTACATTGATGAAAGAATGGAGGGATTCAAGCTCCCCTTTTGGATTAAGGCGATGAAATGGCGAGATTAAGCGCTTTTTGGTTCTTGACGCAAAACCGTAGGTTCAGGAAGAGTTATTAACAAAGATACAACCAAACTACAGGACTGAAAAGTTCTGTTGTTGTTGTTGTTGTTGTTGTTGCTGCTTTTGTTGTTGTTGTTGTTGTTGTTGTTGTTGTTGTTGTTGTTGTTGTTGTTGTTGTTGTTGTTGCTGTTGTTGTTGTTGTTGTTGTTGTTGTTGTTGTTGTTGTTGTTGTTTTGTTTGTTTTTTCAAATTTACCCCGCATTTTATAGCGCGATGAGCCCCCGTCACTGAAGAGGCCTTAATTGGTTTCTTATTAAGGAGTTAAATAGTGGTCTAAGACTCATCTGGCTCAACTCAAGAAGTTTTTCGCCTAGCATTTCTTTTAGTTCAAATTATTGAATTTGCATCTTCTTTGCTCAGCCTAAAATATGATTATCGTACTTAGTTATATGTTATTGATGCAGGAAATCTTACGAGAGAAAACGTACGAAGCGATGCCGAATTTGACGATTTTAATCATATTTCATAAATCACCTAGATTTGCTATATCTTTAAACGAATGTTAGGTGACATAAAGGCTTTTATGGAGAGGATAAGCCTTTGGTCGCCTAAAGCTTTATTATTCAAAATTAAATATTTCTCTCACGCCGTTTGCAATATGATTTTTTTTATTTAGTTCTCCATCACTGCATTTATGCTAAAGAGGTTTTTAGCGTGTGAGAATGCTGTTCTTGTTGTATCGAATGTTATCCCACAATTTTGTTTAACTTAATTACAGTTTGGTTTGTGCGGTTGTTGCTTTTTAACCCCTCTCCTCTGGTACAAACACAATATACAGCGCTAATTTATCTAGTTCCTAGATAACCTCTTGCAGCGTTTAGAGATTACAACTATTGTAATTCGGAATGCTGAATCTTGTATTGAGAGGTTGCGCTAGGATATTAGTCGCTAAAACTTGCCCATGGTGCCATGTCATTTTAACCCAAGCTAAAAGATAGCCACTGTTTGTTTTGTTTTGGTTTTTGTGCCAAGTTATTTTACTATAACATCTCTTGCAAAGTTTTATTACCCATAGTTTCAGGCTGTATACAAGAGCTACGCGCATGCAACTATGAATTTATTAACTATTTTAACTTTCGCTCAGGAGTGAAAGAAATCTCTGTGGTTAAAACAATAGAAAAAAATGAGAATATAATGCTTGGCATAATTTTATTTATAATGATTTATGAGTACTTTCAACAAATGTGGGAAAGGTGTGATAAAAAAGTTATTTTTGAACCATGATAGAAGCATAGGACGTGCCAATGGTATATCGCTGTATCGGTATCTCAAGCCAGTAAACTTGATTCAGAGCACAATGCCAAATGAGCGCAATATTCTTCTAGGTTTTTTAATGTTTGGAAGAATTTTACTGACAAGCAAGGTAAAGAATGATTGATTGGAACCAAGCATCTTTTTACGTGACTGTGTCACTCTGGCATAACATTTCCTACTCATCAATTCAAAACTGCATGTTGCCATTTAGAGGAGAAATCAAAACCTGAGCGCCGTATATTTGATATTGTTAAACCCCGCTGTAGCATCAACCTCTTTCCTCCATTCGGTTAAAATGATCCATCGGGTTAGAACTTCCAATGTGTTTGAAAAGAGATTGTTACCGACTATAGATTTATATAAGATCTATGTTACTGACTAGAAATGGCCACACGTGGTTGTTGTTTAACAATCCAATAGCTCTTTGCTTGTCTTACAGAGTATCGTGCCACACGCCCCTGTCATGTCTTTTTGTTATTATGGGGACCAATTCATCAAGCGACGGTTTTACAGTAAATAAGCGTTAGAAGCATAAACTCTCTCTGTCTTTCAGTCCGCCTGTCTGTCTGTGTGCCTGGCTGGCTGCCTCTATTTCTTACTGTTTTTGTTTATCTCTCTTTCTTTCTGTTCTTTGTTTATCTCTCTTTCTTTCTGTTTTTGTTTGTTTATCTCTCTTTCTTTCTACCAATCTATCTATCTTTATCTATTTGTCCCCTACGTAGTCTAACACGCATACAATAATCTTCTGAATAGTGTAAAGAGGGAATAGACCATGGAGGCTAGGTTGTTCATTCTCATGTATGCGATGTTCAGAGTTGAGCAAACCTGTAAAGCATGTTTAAAGAGCTCTATTTTTCACCCTGACGTAGCATGTCAAGTTGAAGGATCGTTTTCACTTAAGTCAACTCGTGACAGAATTGTAAATTGTGTTCTCTAAGCTTAAACGTCTTTATTTGGCTGAACATAGTCAGCACCAGGTGATGAAGTGGATATGAACCTGGAGACATAAAGAACATATTATCTGCTTAGCATGTGGGAGGAAGAAGGGGAAGGGGGAAACCTGATTGAAACTAGTTAAAAAGTCCTTGTCTAGATTAATGGTTGGGGTATTTTTCATTTAAAAAAATAAAGTTAATTTTCCAAGATTACGAAAAAAAAAAACTAAAAGCAGCGGTCGAGAGAAGGTTGGTTTTTCCTCTTTGATCTCTTTATGTAATCCTTTTACAGCAAGATTTTTTTTGCTCATCAAACAATATCCAGAACAAACTCTTCGACTGACAGTATAGGGGCAAAATTCACCTCCGCTTACACGACCAAAAGAGAGAGAGAGAGAGAGAGAGAGAGAGAGAGAGAGAGAGAGAGAGAGAGAGAGAGAGAGAGAGAGAGAGAAGGAGAGAGAGAGTAAGCTACAAACCGACTGATGCCAACACTTAAGCCATTATTATTATTACTACTACGACATATTTTGGTTTCATTTTCCGTTCTGTTTAGTTTATGATTGTTCTTATTTCTTCTTTTCTTTCTATTAAATGTTTCATTCTCTCATCGCTCAGAATAATTATCAATACAGTCTTTACTTTTTCTCTGCCAATGATTTTTTAACACCGTCTTCTTCTGACATCCTTCTATTCTTCTGTCTTTCTGTCTGCCTCTGCCCCTGCCTCTGTCTGTGTCTTTTTGTATGTCCATCTATCTCTGTCTGTCTGTGTGTATGTCTGTGTGTATGTCTGTGTGTGTGAAGGGGGTGGGGGGAGGGATCTGTCTCTATCTTTGACTGTTTGTTTTTCTGTTTGTCTGTTTGTCTGTCTTTATCTTTCTGTATCTCTGTCTATATGTGTGTTTCTCTCTGTCTCTCTCTGTCTCTCTGTATCTCTGTCTCTGTATGTCTGTGTGTCTGTCTTTCTGTCTCTCTGTCTCTCCCTCTCTGTCTCTCTCTCTCCATTCACTCACTATTTATCTATCTCTATATACCTATCTCTCTCTTTCTATGTGTGTGTATCTCTCTCTCTTTCGCTCTCTCTCTCTCTCTCTCTCTCTCTCTCTCTCTCTCTCTCTTTATCTCTTCTCTTTTTTTTTATCTAATTCTAACGCCAACAACTAGGCTCCATCGTGGGCAAGTCTCAGGACTGTCAATTTTACGTGCTATTACATAAAGATACCGAGGATGCCAAAACTGTCTCAGACGGCCATATTATACTGACACAGACCTAACCAGTAGGGGACGAAAAAAACAAATTTCCCCAATCTTGGGTTTCGAACCGCATACCTCTCCATTATCTGCCGCTTGCGCGAGTGCGTCCCGGAAAGCAAGCAATACATATAATAACTTTTTTCGGCGAACAATCTGTGCTCGGGATAGATAGAGGCCCCAGGTAACTTTGCAGTGTAACTGTCAATCCTCTTTGCTTTCGTACGTGCAAATATGCGCTTGCATTGTTGAATCGCTAAGAAAAATATAAGTTTTTTTTAATTATTCAAGCCCACTGTGATTTCCTCTCAAAAGAGCATATAAGATCACAAATCTTGCCCCATTCAAGATGTTAACCAAACTTTCCAAAGTTTGGAATATTATGGTGTATAGAGGCAAAGCAAATAGTGTAAGAGGCGGACCCAAGAACCGGTTTAAAAGTTGTGTCGGTGGCAATACCCTTCAGAAATGATGAGATCAGGTTCCCTTTGAGAATCCTTTAGCCAATCCCAAGAGCGTTGTTTATGAATGGTTTCTGTGAAGTCCAGCAGATTCATGAAAATAGTAATCATGTTTATATAACTATGTTTTACTCTACCAGGTTTGTCCAGTTATGATGGAGGACAAACACGCCCGCATCAAAACTGGCTCAGTATCAAGAACAGAGCACTCCGTTCACTGTTTACGTTCGAATTCTGCAATTAATTGCATCTTATCTTTTATATGATAAAAACGAAGGTGTGGCTAAGATGGAAAGATAAAGATCAGCAGGACAGTAAGGTTGGTGTCAAAATAATTATGAATTTGAAGATTTGGAGCAGAAGAATGATACGAAGGATAGAGAAATGGTTGTATTATTTTCTTTTCATTTGTATATCAATTATCAACAGCATGCGAAAGTCATTCTTATTTTCCTTTTTTTTTTTTATTATTATTATTGTTGTTTTGTTGTTTGTTTGTTGGTTTTTTTAGTGGGGTTTTTGTCGCTTTGGTTTCTTTATTTATTCTTTTGCGGTTTTATTTTCCATTTGGTAATTGTTTTCATGTGCGTGTTGTTTTGTTGTATGTTTGTTTTATTTGTTTGCTTGTTTCTGTTTTGTTTCTTAGCTGTCCTTGTTGTTATTGATGTTGATGTTGATTATGATGTTGCTGTTTCTTGAGTTGTTTGTTTGTCTGTTTGTTTGTTGTTGTTGTTGTTGTTGTTGTTGTTGTTGTTGTTGATGATGTTGTTGTTGTGGTTGTTGCTGTTGTTATTGCTTGTTTTGGTGTTTCTGTCAGGATGCTGTTTTGTTTTTTATTTTATGTTTTTGTTATTGTTGCTGCTTTTAGGTTTTGGGATGTAGATCTTTTTAGTTACGAATTGCCAGAGGAAAATTTAATAATCTTTAGCTATTAATATCCATCTCGCATGAACGTTTGTATTATTTTTGTTAATTCAAACAGAAACAGCGGGGGCTAAAGTATTTCTGTCAATACAAATCAGGTTGTATTTTTTACATGGTGAAGTGTCCGATCTGAAAAAAGACTATGCCCTTTCTAGATCTTTCCTCCATACATTGCTTTCACACGGATTCGCGAATTTTACTGCCACCGCAATGTTGACCAACGAGCCTAACCCAGAGTGGCAAACATGGCCTGAACAAAGTATCGCCTAGACCCCTCGGTTACAGAATAATTATACACACATACCGTCTTCATTAGTGAAATTAACGATAGATCCTGCTGAGACCTAGAGGAGTGCTAAGTAAATTTAACAATCCGACATTAATCACTGTCGTTAAACTTGACGTTCTGAAGTTGTTGGGTCAAATGAAGCATCAGGTCAAGATGCTCCATCTCAGTTTTTCGCTATAAAGCGGTGTCAGCGAGGCTTAGCAATTGGTAAATACAAACTAGCAGATCCGGCCCTAAAATACATCATTACGGTCAAGGATCCCTTTTAGGGTTTAAAACAGGACTAGCTCTGAGCTCTATCTTGTTGTTTTTATAAGGTCGTTATACTATGTTCTACAAATATAGGCAAATTATGTCCCTTTTCGTTTTAAATGTGTCTTGGGTGGTATAATCAAAATCGTTATATCTATCAAAAATTAATGTCTCATACCCCATGCCGAAAGAATGTATTTAATTAAACTAGAGTGAAGGTTAGGGAGACCCGTACCTATCAAACGGGCAGATGTACGAGGTACTAGAAAAACACGCAACTAGAGAAGCAGTTTCTAAATAATGTCGAAGTTCAGAAAATGTGATTTCAGAAGGATTGTCTCTGTATGACCAGTATTAGTTTCGGGCGACCATTAAGGTCCCACGCATCTATTCATTGTAATACTGGCCATAGAAGGGTTTCATGAGTTAATGTTAATTGATAAAATAAATACCTTGAGCACTTTGAGGATTTTTATGTTGCTTTTTCGCTGCAACATTTTATCGTGAGTTATGTGCGTTCTTTGTTGTTATTTTATTGACTTATTTTTATTGACTTCACTCTCACATCGACTCTCTTTATAGACTAACAAAAAACTCAAGCTCATGACATCTAACTGATAACAAAATGTTTCTCTTTACTGCATCATGACTCGTGTTCACTCTTGTTGATTATTCCATAACAGTTGGCCGAGAGCGCGGACCCATGATGATAATCTTGACAAACATCTGAGTTTGTCTACAGTCCAGGGGAATTACTAATACCTACCTGTCCCCCCTTCATCCGTTAATCCAGCTCCGTAATCTGGCTTACTTACAGCTGACGTTATGCTAATTGCTCCAGTCAAATTAGTTATTCATCAAGTTTAAGGTCGGCTGCAGAAATTACGAAGGTGGGTTTGTATTGTAGAATAAGAAAGATGGAATTTAGGGAGAAGGGGTTGTGTATGTGAGATAGACAGAAAGAGAGAGAGAGAGAGAGAGAGAGAGAGAGAGAGAGAGACAGATAATCCTTTATTGGGTCTAATAAATGGAAAAATAAGAGCTAGGTCTGTAATATTATGTATATGATCATTGATTGTATCCGCCAGTCCACTAAAATTTCCATGTCATGGATTAATTCCATTTATTTTCAGAGCACCACTAAACGTTAACCAATAAACTTCGTTGTGTATCGTGATAAATGTTATTTTGTTTTTTTTTTAGATTTCAATGTAATAGAAAAGAAGAAGGGTCTCAAATGAAATTTCTTACAAACAGAATGATGTCCATTATTGCTATGTATAATTTAGATAAAAGCAACCTATTTTTCGTTTATTTGTTTATTCTGTTTTGTGGTTTAATATCACTTTAATGGGAGAGACGGAGACAGACAGACAGAGACAGACAAAGTAAGGTGTAGAGAGACACGCACACTTAAAGACAGAGACAGAGAGAAAAAGAGGATATAGAGTCACTAATCCCTAATTAGATAAAGAAAATAGAACCCAGTGTGAAAGGTGTAAAAAAGCAGTGCTTATTGACAACTATTGCCACAAGTTCCTTGACCTTCTCAGAGAATGCTCCCTCCGTGGGCCCTAAGGCGCCGTGCCCTCTCCCTGCAACACCCCAAGGGCCACCAAACAAATAAACACTCACCTAATGCACATGCACGCTTCAAACACCGTATAGGATCCCTCAGGGGAACATAGGAGACGTTAAACCCGGAGAGAGGGAGATAATTCTCTCCCACCCTCTATAGAGAACATGCACGCTTCAAACATCATGCGTCTCCGCACGTGACCGCATGCTGGCGGCCGTTTCATTGCGCAGTTTGGTCTTTCTTCTCACGGGTTATCTAATTAAAGAAACAAATAATAACAACACGACCACTCTATTAGGATTGCATGTTTTTGGACATTTTTTTTTTTCGTTCAGGGTCTCGATGTTCAGTTGTTGTTGTTGTTTTTAATCGCCTTGTATATAATTAATTTTGCAGGTCAGGGATTTGTCTGGGATCAAAATGAAACTAAAAATCAGAAAGTTGAAGTTTAAGGCTTCTTGTAGGTTATTACATAAATCGGAACGAAATTAAAGACGTTGATATGCCACTGAAGTCAGTAAAACATTTAGCTCACTAAAGGACACGCACCTGTCATAATGTGTTTTTGAATGAGACATGATAAGATGGTGAAATTTTTTTTTTTTTTTTGTTATTGTTGTTCTTGTTTGGGTTTATTTGGGTGTTGTGGTTTTTGTTTTGTTTTGCTTGTTTGTTTGTTGTTGTTGTTGTTTTGTTTTGTTGTTGTTGTTGTTGTTGTTGTTTTGTTGTTGTTGTTGTTGTTTTTTTGGGGGGGTGAGGAGGGTGTTACTTCTGTTGTTGCTGTTGCAGTTTTGATATTGTTTTGATTATTCATTTGTTTGTTTGAAGTTGCTTAAAATGTTTATTCATTATTTATTTTAAATATTAATAATTTTAATAAAGTGTCATAGTAAACTTTGTTAATTTTTAAAGATGTATCATATGAATTCATAATTGCTTTCAGTTCATTTTCTTTCTATGTTAGGAAAGTCAAATCCACAGTTGCATGTTATATAAAAAAAATGAATTAGTATATAACAAAGATATATAAAAAAAAAAAAAAAGGTGGTATATTCTGAGGTGAAGAAAATAAAATGTAGGCAATGGCAGTGCCTTTCTGTCGTGAAAAAGCCATATCATCAAAAACTACATTTTGAAAATAGTATTAACATCATTTATTGTATTTCCAAAATGTTATTATTTTGTCTAAATTATGCCAAATCATCATCCAAGCTACAATCCAGAAAGTTTACGCCAAGTTTGCTCTTTAATATAAAAGATGACATCAACTTAAATGCAAGAATGTGGAGAAAATAATACATTATGCAGATGTATAATTATTATTATTAAGCTAGTGTGCAGGAACTACTTACTTACTTATGTTACGCATTCAGATCATTGAATGTCCAAGGCAATTTTGATTGTGTACTTTCACTCAAATAGCCTATGCTTCGTATTAATATGGTGGCTTTTTGTCAAAATAGACAATTCTGTTAACTGAGATGCTGTTGGATTAAGGGTGTAAGCATACATTTGCAGAAGATATGCATGTTTTATAATATTATCTTCAGGGAAAAATGACTTGTGTATGCTCACTGTCGTAACTGACATGATATATCGACATATCGTAAAGTATTATGTAAACAATACATCAATGTTCTAATACATTTTAAGTTCTATTACCAGAGTCCTAATGTCTGGTGATGCGTATTTGCGTACATATTTTTTTAATTACGATTATTTCAAACTCCTTTTAATAACGCAAATTCTTTGAAACGTATGCTCCACCCACATGTCACTTTATTTAAATTCTGCCTCCGGTTGCTCTGCCGTTTCCGCTGGGAGGGTCAGCGCTTACGCGTTGTATACTCATGGTTGGAACTGTTCCTCCTTAGGCCGTAGCACTGTTGGCGCCCCACATCTCGTGCCTTAATTATTCTGCAGGTAGACGTCATGAAATAGAATCTGTCATTAGAAAAGTTATGTAATAATTATAAATATCGACATACTGATGATGATGATGATGATGATGATGATGATGATGATGATGATGATGATGATGATGATGATGATGATGATGATGATGATATTCTAGGAGTAATGCTTAGAAAAACAAATACAACAATAATAGCCACGTCTTCAACAATAACAAGTGTAGTTTTATACCTTTCTAAAACCTCGTTCAGGTGTTTATCTTCCCCTGTTCCAAATGTTGATTTATACTTGTGCAAATGGCAAGCACTTCGCCATATACAAAAAGGGCCACATATTTGTGGTCACGTCAAAATACAAACCTAATGTAGAATGCAGCAAAGGTTGCCTCCAGTGGGTTTTCTGTCAATGTCAGAAAAATTCCCTTCATTGTTTTCTTCTTTCTATCCCTTTTTTCCCTTGTAGACCATCAGAATCCTATATTGCAAGATACAATGATCTTATTGGCATTCACGTGCTTCTGGATGCACTTTCGCATCATACCGCGATGTTATTTGACATCCACGTGTTTCATACGCCTGGTTGCAGTACATAGATAAAAATACAATCTGAAAAAACAATAAGTCTCAAATGTTATCACCTTTGGCATCCCTGCTATTCCGCGGCCACTCTCTCTCTCTCTCTCTCTCTCTCTCTCTCTCTCTCTCTCTCTCTCTCACACACACACACACACACACACACACACACACTCCCATTTACGTACGTACACACGACTAAACCAAGATGAACTCAGCAAAAGGACACTGACAAATACGGAGTTTGGTTGAAGTATTCCCTGATCGAGCTCTGATGTCAAGGAAATAAACATAACCATGTTTTCTAACCTTCAGGGTATTTGCAAAGTCCTCTCCATGACTACCAGATTTAGTGCGCCTACCAGCATAACAGGCAAGTTTGATTGGTAGCAGCCAAGAAACATGTACAACCAAAATATTATCTGAAAAGCGGTGTTCGGTGAAACTTATCAAGAAGTCTCATATTCATGAGAATATTATTATTGTTGCTGTTGTTTTGTTGTTTTTATTGTTGTTGTTGTTGTTGTTGTTGTTGTTGTTGTTGTTGATGATGAATATTATGAAATACGTTGTTTTATTACTATTGCTCATGTTGTTGTTATTGTTGTCGTTGTTGTTCTTCTTCCTCTTTTTCTTCTTCTTCTTCTTCTTCTTCTTCTTCTTCTTCTTCTTCTTCTTCTTCTTCTTCTTCTTCTTCTTCTTCTTCTTCTTCTTCTTCTTCTTCTTCTTCTTCTTCTTCTTCTTCTTCTTCTTCTTCTTCTTCTTCTTCTTCTTCTTCTTCTTCTTCTTCTTCTTCTTCTTCTTCTTCTTCGACATATAAATTTCTTAAATCTTTGTCATCCGATAACCGCTTCAGTAAGTTGTGGTGTTACGTATTTTCTTAACTTCCATTGCTTCGTCTGGGCTAACAAAACCTGCGTGTCTGTACAATTTACAGCAGCGTGTCTTTCGGGTACATGAACTAAGATAACTTGAAAATAGTATCCTCTGTTGTTATTCCTTATCACTTGTTACCACCTCCGCACAATGGCAAGCATGCACATCTGCACGGGTGCATTAAAGGTCACCCCAGGAACGCGGCTGTTGATCAGAGTTACCCGTCCATTTCAAGTAAGCAACTTCCGCATCGATACAAAGAGCATCGTCTTCCATCACGTAGTTTGGGCAAAGCCACCCTTCCCTCATTCGTTCTCTCTCTTTCTCTCTTTGTCTTTCATTGCCTCTCTCTATCTCTATCTCTCTCTCTTTAGCTATCTCTCTTTCTCTCTGCCATTCTACTTAATATCATACGGTATCTGGGGCATTCCGTTGAGTTCCTTTGGTGCCCAGAAAATATTTCGTAAATCTCTGAGAAATATCTTCACTGGCTGTGCACTTCACCCCCAGACACAGCACTATTGGGTGGTGCTGTCCGCTACAATCCTGGTGTCTCATTCGGGCTATCGGTGAGTTACTCTGGTGTGTCACTCGGGCTATCGGCGCGTTAGTCTGGTGTGTCACTCGGGCTATCGGCGCGTTACTCTGGTGTGTCACTCGGGCTATCGGCGCGTTACTCTGGTGTGTCACTCGGGCTATCGGCGCGTTACTCTGGTGTGTCACTCGGGCTATCGGCGCGTTACTCTGGTGTGTCACTCGGGCTATCGGCGCGTTACTCTGGTGTGTCACTCGGGCTATCGGCGCGTTACTCTGGTGTGTCACTCGGGCTATCGGCGCGTTACTCTGGTGGG
Source organism: Elysia chlorotica (assembly GCA_003991915.1). Classification (NCBI taxonomy): domain Eukaryota; kingdom Metazoa; phylum Mollusca; class Gastropoda; family Plakobranchidae; genus Elysia; species Elysia chlorotica. Next base: position 45,504 of record RQTK01000144.1, read on the forward strand.
GAAAGAGGTTCATAGAGTGGACATTGGATGGTACTGTACGGAAAGATAATTAGCCATTTTTATATTGTCTTTTTTAGATTTGATGTGTGGGAAATATCGTTGGCAAAAAGTATATACTTTTATTGAAGGCAAAGGGTCCATTATTTGGTCTGACTGCACGGCATTTCCTTAAACATGAATGAGCAGATTTGCCTCTCAAACGCACTTGCAGTTTTTCTAACCCATCAAAATCTTAATACCAAATACGTCGTTCATTCTTGAACGGACAACGAATCCATTTTGTATTTAATCATGATTGAGATGATTTTATGCTACACTCATGTTTACAGTCTTTTAAAACTCGAACTCAAGAGAGAAAGTCTTTTTTTTTTATTTGTTTAATTTAAAAGATTGTAGGATTAAGTCACTTTTGTGGAATGAAAAAAATAATTATATTAATTCTTAATATCATGTAGCATTTTAACAAATTCTATCTTTTGTTGCGTTAATTTATAATTTTAACCTATTAACTTTGATCAATTGTGTAACAAAAACATGATCTAGAAAAAGCAAAAACTTTAGTCAAGACTAGTTCTAACGTCATTTCGTAATAGGAGATTGGTGGAGAAATAGTCTGGGCCGGATTCGCTAAAGATTCACATGGCCGAGCATCTGCGAGCGTGAATCACCTCTTCATATTAATTTTAATTATGTAACTGTTGCTATTTTTTAACACGCCCAGGTGTGCTGCCTGAAGCAAAAATACACGTCGTTTGTAGTTTGTTTTTTATTTGTAAAAAAAAATGCATCCGGCATTTTCAGAGATAGCTCAGCTTCTTGAAATGTGGAATATGGAGTTGAGGATTCTGGGGAAAAAAATAGAAGAAAAAAAAATCAGAGAACTTCCCATAGTTGTATGTCTAGTTTTACGTTCAATAAAATTCTGTCTTGATTTGCACCCGTTATCGTAAATACAAAAGTCGGTAGGGATAGAAAAAGAAAAATTTGGAAGTGGGTGTTCTCCAAAAGATTAGGAATATGAACCAAAGTGCAGAAACGCCACAGCCTTACCTACGCTCTAGTTTTAGATCTAGATCTAAGTCTTTATTTTGTAACAGGAGTCGGCAAGTTCACGTGGAAGAGGGTCATGGTAAGTGAGTGCTAGATTTGTCTAAAGTAGGCTACCGGCCGTGTATTTATTGCTCTTTCCTATATAATATTTGTACTCATGGCGCAGTCTTCAATTATCTTTGTATGCTTGCTTGTGGGGATGATGGATAAAGTCTTATGGTAAAATAGTTTAAATGGCATTTGAGCAGAGGGATTGCAAATCCAAATACCTGTGGTGGTGTGGGTGGCTGGGCTAAAAAAAGGAAGCAACTCATTGATGTCTAGACGGGGCTCACTGGAGCCGCGTGGGTGTGGGAGACAGGTAAACCCGTTTCTCTGTTTGTGAGCTCTCACGTGCATTGGATGCGCCTCAGACGCTAAATCACGTGCACGCCTTTCACGAGTTCTAGATCTATGCATCACTCAACCAGCCTGCTCAGCTCCGGATTTAGATTATTAACATCAAAATCACGCGCCTGAAAAATGCGCAGCATCCCTGCCTGGGTAGGAATTAGAGCTTAGAGTTTTTTCTTTAAATCAGTAGAAAGGAAGCTAATAAAGTTACGAGTAACGTTATCATTCTGACCACGGCTTCGAAAAGCAGAATTATTTCACTGCTCACAATCATACCGCTATCATTCCTACATCTGGCAAGAGCTGGAAGAGTGCACAGGGTGTGATGGTTGACAGAGGGCTAAAATTGTTTTGATAAGCAGAATAATAAAAATAGCTGAATGGATATAAATACTGCAGGTAGATTAGCAGCTGCTTTTGTGGGATTGAGCATAATCATCATTTTCATGCTGTTTCTCTTTTGAGCAACTAAAGATATTTTACCCCGTCTTTCCGTGTCTCTTCCGTTAGACTCAACATTAGGTAGTTTTGTTTATAGAAGCAGATGATATCACTTTTGGGTTGGGCTTGTAAGTAGAAAGCATCATAGAATAAAGAAATGTTTAATATTCTCAGGTGGGTGGAGGTGTTTACACAAGCTTTGAACGAAGGAAGTTTTATAAAGGGCATTGCATGAAAAATTTATAGATTGTTCTCCGATATCCACAAAGCAATTGACATTCATTCATTTTACCAGCTGGATTAGATCTTTTGCTTTTGTTCTTAATGAAGATATGCAATAGGGTGGTATCATTTCAAACCAACGCCTCAACAAACGCTTTCTATTTTAAGCATTATCATAATAAATATGCTATATAAAACAGTTCGGTCTGTTGACACACTCTTTTTTGTTTCGCGAAAGTTCAAGGCAGGTACTAGAAATTACAGCAACTTTACAATGAAACAATTTATTGCTGTAGGCATGAATAATTATTCATAATCACTAACTTCACGATAAGTTTAATAATGCCCGTTCATATTATATCTCAGACTAAAGCCTTTTTTGCACTGATAAAGATTTTACATGAGCATGACGTATTCAGTTGTTATTAATCCCGATTGTATAATCTTTTGGGAATCTTGTTTTCATGTAGTGATATTATGTACATAGTGTAACTTACCAGGCGGTTTTGAAAATCTAGGTTGTCCAAAACTGTGCAAAACGGCGGCAGAAAGTTTTTGGCGAAGTGATACAATTGACTGATTGGTAATCGGTAACTGCAGCGACTCAGGGTTTACATATTCTAGGTTCCTGCTTATTAATCTTTTTGATTCTACACTGTGACTTAGTGGGTATAGCAGGACTTGCATCTCAACCGTTCATATTACAGTGAGAAACAGTGGCTTTCTGGTGTTGAGAACAGAAACCAGACCTGTGGTTTGAAGCCGACTAAGCAAATGCAAAGCTATATATTTCATAATGAAGTCGTCGAGTCAAAAAGATTCAAGTATACAATCACAAAAACAGACGTTAAGCTCATTATGTAACGATTTCTCTCCATTACACGCTAATTATCTATCAATCTATCTATCTATCTATATATCTATCTATCTATCTATCTATCTATCTCTTCCTATAAATCGATCCATCTCTATCTCTCTTTTTAATTATCCTTTGACTGCATCTATCCTCGATCTTATTTATTTCTTTGCTAAACGTATCGCTTTCTTGTATATATCGGTCTCTCATATGCTACTTTTATTCTTTTTTTCCCCACTACATGTATTTACAGCGGACTGGTGATCTCACTCTCTCTCTCCCTCTCTCTCTCTCCCTCTTTCTCTCAACCTCCTTTTATGCCTCTTTCTGTCTTTGTCTACATGGTTTTCTTTCCACCTTTCTAACAAAAACCCAGGGCTTTAAATTTCCTCAAGGCGGCTAACGGTAACGAGGTACGCCTTATTGCTTTTGGAACAGTTCCTTCACTTAACTTTCGTTAATTATAATTCATGGACTTTTTCAGAGATAATATATTGGGCAAGATGCTCGTATATTTCACCCCCTGTGATGTAAATATCCCATACGAAACAATACCTGAAGGAGGACTAATCATTAAGGTAAATTGCCTGCCAAACAAAATAATGAATACTTAAGAACGTGATTATTCAACTGAAATCGCAAATGAGAAAATTTTGTTACGTTCAACGTTGTTTTGAAATTAAGGTCAGACTAGGATGGAAGTGATCTGCTAATGTAATAGACTGGTTGTTGTTTCCAAATTTAAAACTTTCCGATTCATTCAAGGGCCATGTAAGTAGGTCTTCATCATTAAAGGTGTATGGCTCTGGTTTTTAGTTGCTGTAGCCTATGAGTTTCCAAAGGTGTAGTAAACCTGTCACTTCAGTTTTTGTAAAACGTGCATCGGTCTACTTAAGGTCTCCGTGGATTGTCGTTGGTGAAAGTCGAACTATTATAAATGCGTAAGGCCAAGTTTTCATGTTACTTTTCTAGGTTTTTCTTATTAGTCAAAAAAGTTGTGAGCGGGGAGCGAACATCATACATTTCAAGCATGCATTTGTATACGTCTATCATATCAGCTCTTTGTTTTCTATACTGCCTACTTGGGATTTTGAGCTGTTTGAGGCGCTCTTCATATGGGAGGTTCAGTTATCTTGGTACTAGTTTTGTAGCTCTCCGCAACATTCCCTCAATTAAGTCATTTTCCTTCTGGTGTCTTGGGGACCAAATTACATTGGCAAATTCTAGATGACTAACCAGTGCGCAACCATGTCTAAATCTAAAACTTAGGACCTTAGAGGAGAGTGGAAGTGTATCACGTTTCTAAGAAAGTCGTGGAAAATATGCCCCTTTACCATCAATGTGGTTTAATGGTCTTTCAAAGTTCGGTTCTCAACCATTTCTCCGCTAAATCCTTTATGACTATTATATTGGAAAACACCTGATCTTGCAGCATTTGCCTTCATTGGGCGCGGGCTTAAGTCAGCTGTTAAAAATAAGTCTGATAACTTGAGAGATCAAGATAGCCCTTTTTCTTTACACCATGCATCTTGCGTGACATGCTATACAAACGTGGGCGCATATCTTATAGTTTGATTACCGATCCTGGTGTGTCAGTTTGCGTTCTATTAAAAGAATGCACCAAATCGCAGGCAAAACGGGGTGTTTATAAGCGCTTTAAACCCTCTCTTTGTCGCAAATTTGCCAACAGCCAATTGCTTCCCATTCGTCTTTTTAGCAGTTGAAACTGAGAAGGCCCGATGCCAAACGGTTGGCACACACCCAGGTGGTACCTGCCTGTTGCATGATGGGCGATCGTTATGAATGTATTCGTGGAATGTCGAAAAACAGTTGCCAATACCAGACAATCCTTGTTGATTTTATTGGTGTTGTTTATTTTATCCAGAAATTTATAATCCAGGTTAATTTCGCATACTTCTAAAGAATATAAGCTGCAGCTGGAGAAGGGATGGTAAAATATTAGGTTTCTTGTGGTGTAAGGCTTTTCGGATCTAATTTAAAAAAGCACGGCTGATGATAATTACTTTCCCCTCCACGTTAATTCATAATGATCTTTGTTAAAAGCAAAAGACACATTAAACATATTATTCCATACGAATTTCTAACATCCTGCTTTGATAAGATCTTGCAAGTTTTCGCTTTCAGTGTCTGCGATTCAGATTTGGATCTTGCCAAAGTATGTCACAGCATAGCCGTTGTTCTAGACTCGAACAGCTCAGCCCGCAAAATAATAATATTATTGTATCTATATATTTAAAAAAAATAGTGCTCATTGTGAGCTTCGAATTTGGCCCATCTCCACAGACGTACTCATTCACTTGAAAATTACCAAACATTTTTTATGAACATCAGATTAGGGACATGCTGACCACCACTTTTTAAAAAGGAATGTTTTAATAGACCTTTGATATTATATGAAAATTCAATATACCCCTCCCGAAAAGACCAATCTGCATTATTAAGTCAATCGCTTTCCTCTTCTTTTTTTTAAAAGTAGTGCGTTTCGGAAAACAAACAAACAACAACAACAAGAAAAACCGGTGTCCACTTTCGAACTTGAGAGCGGTAATTCTAATAAGTTTATAACCGCCGACTTAATCAGTCAAACAAAGACAACTGACTCAGGAATAATCTTGAATCTTGATCTGAATTATTTGACCAAGAAGCATGACTCAACTGTATCATGAGCGAAATTTGATTGCGGAAGATCTAGATTTAGATTAGATCTATAACGATGGCAGGTGAGAAAAACAGAGACGATCCAGATACTCAGCAGTAACACTCAATTCAAATCAAATCCCCGTAACTACACAATCACAAACATCACTTGATCAACCATCCCATATCTAGACCTACTGATACTGGTCGAAATCTATATCTAGATATACGACAAAGTGAAAACAGACATACGTTATGTGTAAGCAAATAATCCAACTATCCTAAATAGAAGGAGGAAAACATTACTAGGATCCTAAACAGTGCGAGCGAAGAAGAAACTTTAGTTACGGCTGTGATGAATTACCAGAGTTCATAAATTGACTATTGCCAGTGATATTCTTTTTTGCTCCAAAATGGCATAATCCTGCAGCGACATATTAATTACTCTACTGAAAATCAACTACCAGATATGTGAGGGTCTTAAAGATTGCACACAGATATCAGAGCATCCCGCTGCAGGGGCATTAGTCCGTCTAACTCATTAGATCACTGACTATTGCCAAGAGCTTAAAAAAAATACTTGCCAGGTAAGATAGTCATGTGGATTAATTTTTTTACCGTCTGGAAAGGTTTAGTTAATGGAGTCTGGTAAACAATTTACAAATATAGCATATACTAGAGAGATGTTCTAAGTCAAAAGGGAATGTTAAGAATGGGTCAACAGCGTACCCTTTAGCTTTAGGGACTTTACTATTTCCTGTAAAATAGATGATGTTCTTTTTTGTTGTTGTTTTTTTTTTACAGTAAAATCCCCGTCAAAATAACTATCCTCTTAGGTCTAACGGTACAACCTTGTACATTATGTTTTTACATCTTTCTGTGGCTGGGTGGAAACTGGTTAACATACTCCCAGGCTTAGCCTATTTTTCAAAACGTGGGTTCTAGTCACACAGTGGCCAGTGTACTTTTCAGCTTCTCGGTACCTTTCTTGATGGAGACTCAAAACCTGGACTTGGTATTTTAAGTAACAGGGGTATAAAAATACAATTAAGTTGACTATGCGAATGATCTTTGACATCCTTAAAAGTGCAATACGGAAACAGGACTCTCTCTCTCTCTCTCTCTCTCTCTCTCTCTCTCTCTCTCTCTCTCTCTCTCTCTCTATCTATCTATCTATCTATCTCTCTCTCTCTCTCTCTCTCTCTCTCTCTCTCTCTCTATCTATCTATCTATCTATCTATCTATCTATCTTTCTATCTATCTATCTCTATCTTCTCACTCACTCACTCTCTCTCTATGTCTATTTATCTATCTTTATCTCTCACTCCGTCTCTGTATCTCTCTCTTTTTTCCCTTTATCTATGTATCTATTTATCTATTTATCGACTGATTGAAGATGAAAAAAATGAGACAGAAATAAAGAAAAGGATTGGAATGGCAAAAACATTTGTTTTCAAAACTAAAGCAGATCCTTGCTAATTCAAATGTATCCCTTCAGACAAGACTAAGACTCGGCAAATGTTATATTAGGATGACATTTTATGTATGGGTGTGAAACTTGTTCTCTGACTGTGGATATTGGAAGAAGAGTAGGTGCTTTAAAGTTATGGATTTATAGAAGAATAACAAGAGCCTCTCGGAAAGAAAAGAAAACAAACCTTGAAATACTACAGATGGTAAACATCAAGCAAAAACAGGTCCTCAAAACAGTGAAAGAAAGAAAAAAATTAAATATTACGGATATGTAAAAAGGCACATTTCATTGCAGAAGCAGATCGTAGAGGGTATGGTGGAACACTCGAAAGGTAGAGGAAGGGGGCGGATAATTGGGTCAAGAATGTGCGGACTCTACTGGAATGGAAATCAACGAGTGCTGCAAGATTGCCCTTGGACGATAAAGATGGAAGACCACGGCACCCAACCTCCGGAAAGAGAAGGAATTCTGAGTGAGTGACTGACCTTTCTATGTATCTTTCTACATGATTGTGCACATTCATGAGATTCCGGTTCGATTCGACGATCGAGCGAAAATATAAATTTATCGTGTCAGTACAATTTGTCTTTTTGTGCCATCACGTAAAACTGTCAGAAGCTATTCTATGGGACACATCAACGATGCAGCTTAGGTGCTGATGCTGGCGTAAAAAAACAAATAACCAAGCAACACGTTTTTTCTTTATCTTTGTGACTCTTTTTGCATCTTTTTTAAGCTCTTGCATTTAGCTCTTTTCTTCCTGTCTCCTCTTTTGTGTTGTTTGTCACTGGCTAGTCCGCTCTAAAAGGTCTTAGTTAAACTGTGACAGCATGAACGTTAAGGGTTTAAAGTCCAACGCGTGATTATGTAAACATACGGCCAGAGTATTGGTAAAACGTTTAAGTCTCGTTTATTCTCTCTCCTACTCACTCTCCCCCTGTCTTTCTCACTCAATCCCTCTCTCAATCCCATTCTCTTTCGTTTCTTTCCTGTAACCTTTCTTTATATCTCTTCTTGTCCTCTCTTCATCTTTGCCTTTCTGTCTGTATACTGTCTGTCTGCCTGTCTATCCGTCTTTCTCTATCGCTCTCTCTATCTATCTATCTATCCATCTATCTATCTATCTATCTATCTATCTATCTATTTATATCTTTCTTTCGTCTCCTATCCTCTCCATCCTGTCTAGGGCGAAGTTGAAATGTCACAGTCAACATTCCGACGTCGAGGTTTTGCGACATGTGACCTTTTCTATCCGACACATCATCTTTTACCGTTAGAAAGAACTTATCTTGTGTCCTGGAAATGCATGCAAGCGGATTTGTCTAAACATCTATACAAAATAAATGGAAGGCTTGAATGGCCCGAGCTCGAAGAAAATCATATGCACCTGCACTGTTTCTTATGTTTTACAATAAGCTGTAAAGTAATGTTGGGCGATATTGCTCCCCGAAACGACCCAAGACATGAGAAGTGGATTCGCGAAAAGGGCAGTTGCTTCTAATCTCAAATGAGAATTTTTCTTTTACCTCCAGCTTAATAATACCTCCAAGGTAAACTTTATCCCGGGTAAGCTTTTATTCCAGTACAATACCACCATATCGCATTATTCATTTGAGAAAATTACGCACTGCGCTGTGTCGGTCAAAGCCTCTGAACGTCTTCTAAGCTTATAAGAGAACTACATGGAATAGAAGCATCTCTCCCCCTTGTTGTACACGTATTCCTTTCATTTCATTTTTCATTGTCAGGCCTCCTCTCTCCACTGCCCCACCTGCCAGCAACCCGTTAATCCCAACGTAGCGCCGTGGAATGGGCGCTCTTGTCTTAGATTAAAGCCTTCCATCGGAAATTGGTAGGTATCCCTCGTTCCCACAAGATTACAGGTTATCCTGCTGTCACACGACTTTGTGGTTATCTGGGACCTGAAGTTTTAGGGTCCTTTTGACCTAGGGCAAGTTCCATTTTTCGCCTCACATAAAAAAACTAGAGAAACAGAGTCAAAGGCCTGCATAGTTGTGTCTAGGATTACCCGTAAAATTAGTTTCCATTGTCACCTACCCCACGGAGAGAGAGAATAGAGCGGATTAATGATGATTTTAGGGACCGAGCATGTAACTCTACCCCGGTACCCCTTCACTTACAAAGGCCTTCGCTCCGTGTTTTAGTAACCGCTGGTTATAGTGTACAAACTTCCAGTAGATCGTTTACCCTTTCAGAAGGATCAACCGACCTGAACGTCCTATGAACATTTAATGTTATTGTTGTAATTAAGTTTCTTTGCTCACTTTTTAAGTGTTATTTTTTTTAACAAAAAATGCGTGCGAAGAAATACTCTAACGTTTTCAATTGCCCGTGTGTGTAAAGCGCACTATTGTAAAATCTAAAATGTCGCACAAGGTGAATAGAGTTTGGTTATGTTTATTAGATTTTATTTTCTCCACCTTCTATAATTAATTTATCACTAAAAGTGATAATCAAGATAAAATAAGAGAGATTGGTGACAGTATTTCAAGAGAACATATCCCATGGATTAGCAATGCATGCAAACAATCTTCGAAATTAATTCATTTACCTATTTCAGCCCACAGATTTTTTATTGGCCCTCTCTTGGGAATTTAATAAAATTGGAGTTTATCATTTTTTACACGCCTATTCAACCGAAAAAATAATGAATAAGTTTCACTCCCAGAGAAAATTTATACTCTAGTGCCTCTACAACCTTGTACCGGTTAACCGTACCATTAGAGCGAAATGATAACTGACCGTATAAACAAAATAACTTAAAAGCTTCTTTTTTTTCAAATCATCATTTCAATTCATTCTGTGTACATCCATTCTATCTTTTAATGCCTGAAAAATATTGTTATGGAGGTTTCTATCTTCATATGACAAGCAATTATAAAAAATAATTTCATGAAGTGAATGAAGAAAGTCAATGCTTACATAGTTAGCCTAATCTATTAGGCCATCGTTGGTATTTTGAAATGTGTAACATTGTTTGCGCCACTATGCTAGCATGCACCGGGGTAGGTATTGTTCACGAGGTCAACTGTTTGCGGCGACAAACCAGGAGTCTGAAGGGTCCTAGAATAATTATGCTCAAATTCGATTCAGAACCTGTCCATTAAGGAGTATCTCTAAGAATTAGACTATTCAGATTAAGAAGAAAGGGGACAAGTTGTTTTGGTGAATATGTGATCTAGAGTATGAAAGGTTCTGGAGAGTGTTTGAATGTTCTCGAATAAGGCAGAGCCTAGAGATATTGTGTCTTGTGTATATAAGAGCAGAGCGCAATATAGGTGAATGGTAGCGAGAGATAATTAATATGTTAATGCTTTGTGCTTATGCTTTTTGCTCGTGTTATAACTTCTTGTGGCAGTGAACGCTGTTATTTTGCTGTTGTTTGGATCCATTACAGATCTAGATAGATTGAAAACTATTGATCTAGATATTTTTTCAGTTTTATTCTTAATCTTCAGACAGGGTGTTTGTTAAATTGAACTGTTCTTTCTACAAAGGACATCTGTTATTTGGTATTTCATTAATGTCGATAAGATAGTGTGTCAGAGTCATTGTGGATTATATTTAACAAATTGGCCTGAAGCAGGGACGCAAATTATCAAATTAACACTGTAAAAGTGTTGGATCAAGAAATGGTTAAGTCGTCAATTATGTGTTTAAAAAATGTCTTTGATAAGCGCTTAAAAAGCGCATAAAAATATTAACAATTTTTCGTTAAATCCTATCTTAAGTCTGCCAACCAATGAAAATGTTGAGTTTTCGAACAGTTAGGTTCTAACGAAGTGCATCTTTACATCTAATTGACACAAGAGCGATCTTGATTCTTCAGATACATACATTACGGGTCTACGTGGAAATAAAAAAAATATCTGGAAAGGGGGTTTTTACCTGCGTCTCAAATACTACATTACTATTTATTATAATAATAATAATGACTACTATTTCAATGTATGAATTTTTTCATCTAAGGCGCGTGTTTCATTACAGTTGATTTGTATTGTGTATGTGTGGGTCTGTGTGACACTATGATATAAAAGACTGTCTGGTTAAAAAAGTCATATTTATGTACAAGAAACGCAAATTGATGCATAAAATAATGTATGAAGGCCATTGTGGTTGGAGCTCCTGACAAACGTGCCGAGTGTTGTCCTGCAAGTGCCTGGTCCCTGGGTCAGGGTACTCCCCTACATCATAATGGGCTGAAAATCACACGGTGTCAGTGAAGGTCAACAAAATGTGAGGCATAGCACCTGTGCAATATATCTCTGTTTTTCCCTTTGCTTGTGCTCTCTGTCTCTGTCCCTGTCTCTCTCCCTCTGTCCATCTCTCCCCTCTCTCTCTCTATCCCTATCTCTCTCTTTCTCTCTCTCTCTCTCTCTCTCTCTCTTCTCTCTCTATCTCTATCTCTCTCTGTCTCTCTCTCTGCTTCTATCTTATACTCTCAGTCTATTTGTGTGTCTCGTTCTCTGAATGTGTGTGTGTGCGTGTGTGCTTCATTCAGCCTATGATTCTTGCTCGCTCTCTCTCTCTTTCTCTCTCTCTCTTTCTCTCTCTCTATCTATCTATCTCTCTTTCTCTCTATCTATCTATCTATCTCTCTATCTATCTATCTATCTATCTATCTATCTATCTATCTATCTATCTATCTATCTATTTATCTATCTCTTTCTTCTCTATCCTTCTCTCATTATGTCTATCGTTGTCTATCTGTGACTCCTACTCTCTTTGTTTCTCTAAATATCTCTCTACCTCTCTCTATATATATCTTTTGTTCTCTCCCTCCCCCACCTGGTTGTGATGAGTGTATGCAGTGACTGGTGACCCGGTGCACACCATGCCCCAAGCATCCCCAGCTAGAGGCGAGATCCTGGCTGTACAAGTCCAAAGCTGGATGACATGAATGGTCGGATCACAGGACTGGCTGAGCTGGACAGGTTTGACCAAACAATGTTGACACCTGCACACCTTGCAAATCTCTTCAGGCAGATTTTTTACACTTTCAGTGTCAGATAAATGTTTATTCTACTCTATTTACTGCTTTAAAAAAAGAATATTCTTCTTCTATTTCCATGTGTTTTTCTTATGTAAAATATTTCACTTTCCATCGATATATTTCACGATCTCTCTCTCTCCCTCTCGCTCTCTCTCCCTCTCTCTCTCTCTCTCTCTCTCTCTTTCTTTCTAAGTGTAAAAAATCTGCCTGAAAGAGATTTGCAGGTGTGCAGGTGTCAACATTGTTTGGTCAAACCTCTGTCCAGCCCAGCCAGTCCTCTCTCTCTCTCTCTCTCCCTCCCTCTTTCTCTCTCAGTCTCACACTGTCTCATTGTCTCTTTCCCTCTCTTTCTTAAATTAGAATATACTATTGTGATTTCGTCTATCTTTTGCACCTTTTCCTTTTTTCTGTGTCGAATTTTGTATAATATTCGCTGAAGCCCATTTTAAGATAACGTAGTATAACATATCCTTGCCTATATTAGCCACCGATGTATCCATGTATCTTTACAGTACTATCATCTCCCCCTGTCATTCTTGCGCTTTGTTTTATCGTGTCTTTTTCACTATTGTGAACACATTTTGCGAAAAATTGAACTTTAGGTAAACTCTCCTTTTTAAAACCTACACTCTAAACGTAGGACAAACCAGTATGAAAGCAATCAATGTCTTCAAAGTAAACCCTCACGTAAATGAAAAGTTCACAGTTATCCACATCAAACGCTTCATCCATCAAAACTGTCTTTTTATGCTGATGCCTATCAACAATTTACAAGAGACTTTGTTGCTATCAACAATAAACAACCAGACGACCTTGGGCCATCCCCAGGGTGATAAAAGATGCGAAGGTCAGTAGAGAGGAGGTGTGGACTGGCTGGTCTCCTTGCTCCGCCTACACAATCAAACTGCCCTGGTCACAACCGTTTCATGTGTCTGTCTGCTTGTCGGAGGTTGTCCTGCAGCTGGAAAGTGAGCAGGAGTATACAATACTTTGCTGTCCATTGATCAAGATTTGTCCAATAAAACATTTTTTAAAGTGCAAGAAGTATAGGATAAGAAAAAGGCAAAATGTGCAGTAAATGTATCTATTTAAAAGTAACGACATGAGAATATTACTGTACAAAAAGTACCCAGACATACATACAGACAGGCAATGACATTAATACTTAATCAACTGATTCAATCGTTCTTTAAAAGCTCTTCTTAAAAAAAAAACATAAAACGCATTCATTAGAAGTCAATCATAAATGGCTTGCCCATGCTATCTTACTATACAATTATTATTATTAGACATTTATAAGTAACACAAGTGAATATTTTCATAGTGTAATAGGTCTAATTCAGTGTTCAATCCATTCTGCATAAATTGCATAACAAGCAGAAAGAGAAAAATTTAAAAAGTGATAAAAAAATCTACACAACACCAAATTTCTCGCTTCCTTCTATTTGTTTTCCTCTGACCCTGTTTGCCTGTTGCTTTGTATGTAACATGCAAACATAATCTTTTTATAGGATTATGATGAACATCATATTACTGATATAAATGGCCATGTTGTAAAGTAATCCTTAGAGTTGTTCGTTTCAATCAGTCTCCCCCATCCCCCCCTCTCGCTCTCTCTCTCTCTCTCCTCTCTCTCCCCTCTCTCTCTCTCTCCCCCCTCTCTTTCTCCTCTCGCTCTTTTTCTCTCTCTCTCTCTATCCTCTCTCTCTCTCTTTCTCTCTCTCTCTCTTTCTCTATCCCTACCATCTTTTTCCTTCCTTTTTGCTTTTGCTCGCTCTCATCGCGACTTACATTTGTCAAGTCTGTGGAAGTTTAAAATATAAAAAAAGTAATTAAAAACAATTAAAAATATCCAGACTACATCAGTAAAGTATTTAACCTCAAAATTGAAATGTATAGCCTATATAGTGCACATATATGGAAACTTCATCATTTAATAAAGAGAAGCATGTGGACATACTTTTCGGTTACTCGCCACCCCAAAACTGATCTCTTGTCTTACAAATCAAACAGTGCACTGCAAAACCCATTCTCATAATATTTTTTTTACAAAATGGACATTGGATTCCATAGGAACATCTGCTTGTCGGAGGTTGTCCTGCAGCTGGAAAGTGATCTATCTCCTCTTGTGCCCCATGTGGACCAGGCAACCGGGTATCAAGTATAGGCTGTTTAACAACAGTATTCAGTACATGTATTCCTTTTTTTCTAGTTTGTTTGTTAAATGTGATTTCGATCAATTCTCATATTTAAAAAATGATAAGGTACTGGTGGCTATCTCGATTTTCTGTTAAATAAATTACGAAAAAATACTTACAAAATCTCATGAAAAAAGATGAAGGAGTGAAGGCACAATACCATTAACATGAAAAGAACTTTGTTATTGTTGCACTTGTACATTATTATAGAAAAAATAAATTTATAAAAAATCTTATTCAACAGCCTTTGTACTTGACGCTGCAATATTGTTGTTTTAATTATGACTTTTCATTGGGCGTTCAATAAAAATTGTTTAAATGACCTGGATCTGTTTGCTGCGCTATATCCTTTTTCTTTCCATGATTCTGTAATGAATTTCAGCGCCTCTGCAGTTTGGTACTTCCTTCAGATATTGAGAGAGAAAATGGTTCGTAAAATGTTATTATTTTGTCCATTATTTAGGGTTTTGTGTCATTGGGGTGGTTTTATACTGTTTTAATTTTTGCTGCTTTAGATGATTTTCATACTAGATCTACATCATATACAGCTAGAGATGTTCCAATGTGACTCATTTTTACACTGCTTCAAATCATCGCCTCTGTATCATCCATGAAACATTCGCTCAGTTGATCAGTCTAGATGCCTTAAAAGTGACGATCTATGATAATTATTCAATCACAGTTGTCTGACTTCATAGTTTTGTGTTATGGTCTAATTTGAGGGCCTTTCTTTGTTGTTTTTAGATCTGTAAGAAAATCAGCTCTCACATTATCCTTGCCTTTACTTGTTTACTTGTTTACTTGTCCTATGGAACAGCATCCTTGCACAACGGGCAACCCCATACGTGCTCCGCTCCCCTCTGCAACACGCAACGAAGTGTGTCCAAACTGACAGTCCCCGTCAAGACTTGGTTGTGTACTCTGCGATCTTTCCCAACGAGCTGTCTTCCACGTCCCTCTCCTTTCCTGACCCCCAATTCAATCATCCTCTTGATGGCTTGCTGGTCCTCTGCCGCTGTGTCCTCTGCATTCCTCAAGTGCTCAGAGAGAGCCTTTAGCACTTCCTGCTTATCCAATCTGAGGGTGCCATTCACCGTGGCATTCCCGGCCAGCTTGTCTGCTCTCTCATTTCCCTTGACCCCCGCATGACCAGGGCAGAAGATCCATGTGATTGAACTGATTGCAGTGGGTCTGATGGCTGTCATCCATTCCATCCTCATGAACCCGCACTCTATCTTCTTTAAGGCGCTCTGCGAATCAGTGAGGAACACGGCGTGTGTCGTGGTTGGTCGTGTAAGCTTGATCCATTCCAACGCAATGTTGTCTTACTTCATAGTTTTGTGTTATGGTCTACTGTATTTGGCTCGAGAAAGGCGACATGAGTTCGGTTTTTTCAGAATATAATACTCATTCAGAGCTCCGGCCCAACTGCAATCACCAACTATGTCAAGGCTAAACTCCTTAAGAAGAAATTAAATGGTTTGTCTGACAATTCGTGTAATATGATGACGAAAGCGCAGATAGTGACTGAGTGTGAACAGGGACAAAGTAGAAAAAACATTTTAAATGCAGTTCTGCATGGAAAAGATCATTCTTGACATTAGTGCAATCCAACAGTGCAAAGAATACAATAGAAAGTTTCAAATAGTTCGAAGACAATGAAATCTGCAGGGATGGAGGAAAGCGCGAAGTTGTTTTTTAGCTATGAACTTTCCTACAGAAGACCCAATGTTGGCGTTAAAGAAAAAAATGATCAGCTGGTGTCAGCTGCTGCAAATGGGTTCCATTAAAACTAGAAAGTTGAAAAGCTGAAAAAAGAGTTGAGTTGTTTTTAACGTTCAACGTCAGCACTACATATGATATGTTGTAGATTGGCCTCAAAACTGACGTCTGACATTTTTATGTGCTGGCACACACGGTATATAGGCGGGGATACCATGACTTCACAAGCAGCAGATCACACTATCTGACACCAACCCAACCAGTTACAGGGGACGAAATCGGACCATTAAATCTGTCGAATATGAGAATCGAATCGCGGACCTCCCGATCTGGAAACCAACGCTCTACCACTTGGGCCAGTTCGACCCCCAATTAGCTGCGAAATAGAGTTTGATTTGTAAGCAAATTTTTTCTCAGAGATCATCGCAGTGAATTCTGTCATTATTCAAGAGGCTATGGCGGCTTAGTTTTAGTTCTGAGTTAAAATCCTATAGTCACAGGACTTCCAATCATTATTCAAGAGGCTATGGCGGCTTAGTTAGTAGAAGTTTGCTCTAGATTCTACGGACCCATTAATATTCATCGCGGTCACTTGAGATAGGCTGACCACGCCTGCAGAGCTTCACACTCTAAAGCTGTTAACTATTATGATTGTACACTAGCCCAAATACTTATACATATGTACATGTATTCAATTACATTTAAGATCCTATAGTCACAGACTTCCAATCATCATTTGATGTGGATAACTGTTTCGGGTTAAATGTGAAGGAGAGGCAATATGGCAAAACGTATCAAAGACAATCAATTTTTAGAAGAATTCAGGTCCGAGTATCAGAGCTTGATCAAAATGTATCCTAATTTGTTGGAAGCTGTTTACATTAAAACTTAATTCATATGAAATTCAAAAATCTCATGACTGCAACTTGTTAGCTAAGTTATGAAATGTAATGTTTGTATTGAAACGAAGGCTATACCACAACAAAACATAAATTAGATTTAGGGGAGGCAGACCACTGGAATAATTGTTATTAGATCTGCCTGTACCATTCGATAATTCTAATCCCACAAAACGTAATCATTGTACGGCCATATTACTCTACTATAAGCCTTCTTCTAACCACTGAGGGAAAACACCTAACAATTTCAGATCTAATTATAACAACAAACATGTTATGAATGAGTGATTTGAAAAATTCGTCATAAATACCATCAACCCGAGCTTGGCATAATGGGCTTATACTGTGTTTAGGTGGTTTGTGTTGCTAAATGTATGTTTGGATGATGACTGACGAATTTTAAGGAATGCGATTTCACTATGGGGTTTGTGTGTGTGTGTGTTTGTGTATGTGTTTTCCTCTTTTTAATCCTTCGCCCCATAACCCCCCCCCCCCTGTTCCAAACTATCTATAATCTTAGTATATCTATCATCTTAGTGTGTAATAAAAAATAAAATAATAGAAGGCAAAATAATAACATATTATGTAAACGCGATCATGCGTGTTTCTTTTTGTATTGTTGTTTTCTCCATTTGCCATTTTTTCCCTTCTTTTCCCCGTCCTTGAACAGCAATAGCTTTCTTTTTAGTAAAATTTTCGCTTTTGAACTAATGTTGCCGCTGTTGAGATCGGTGTTGCTCAAGAGCCAAACTGCCTGCGCTGCGACCAGGGACTTTTGCCAGACCAGGGCTAAGAAATTCTCCGAGCCAGATAAGCACTCGGTGCTGAGGTGTGATGGGCTTTATCCGAAGGCAGTAAACCCAAGAAAATAACAGGCCTGACATTTGAGCGAGCGCCCGTGCAAACAGTGCCAGAACCATGACATTTGGCCTGTCTGGCCTGGCGGGCCTGGTGTGCCAGTCGAACACTCTCCACTCGCCGCTTTCCGTTTCCTTGTTTGAGAAATTCCCGCAAGGTCGCGGATTTGCTCCCATACCGAGCAAACAGGGGATCACTGGAGCAACGCACTGGGGGTCGGACGTTATGGCGAATGTGGCCAATTCTATGCAATGGTAAAATGACAGGGACAATGCAAGGCTGTTAATGTTCATTAAGACTATCAGAAGAAAAAACTGACAAAGTACTTAATTTGTTTGAATTTAAATTGGAGAAACAGACGTTTTGGGATTCTCTGTAAGGAAGTCGGAGAAATAAAAAAAAATAACATTTTGGTCGAAACTGTAACGGCAGCATGGCTAAATAAAATGGCAATCAGCATCATGAACTAATATGTAGGAAAGCTCCAATGTTGGATTTGAAGATAGCGTTTGCAGAAGGCATGCAGGCTAATACGATTTATGAGGAGGAGGAAGATGACGAAGACAACGTCGACGACGATGATGAAGATGATGATGATGATGATGATGATGATGATGATGATGATGATGATGATGATGATGATGATGATGATGATGATGATGATGATGATGATGATGATGATGATGATGATGATGATGATGATGATGATGATGATGATGATGATGATGATGATGATGATGATGATGATGATGATGATGATGATGATGATGATGATGATGATGATGATGATGATGATGATGATGATGATGATGATGATGATGATGATGATGACGAAGACGACGACGTGTATGACATTGATGAAGAGAAGGACAAAGTTAGTGTAAAGGACAGCTTTTGTGTTTTTAACTAAAATTCAGTATTCAAGATGGCTTTGCTCATGGCATTTAACTGATTAACTATAACAAAAACAGTGGTTTTAGATTTCGTTGTTTGCTTTTGTTTTGTTTGTTTTTTTTTAATTTGTGATTGTTTATGCCTGGATTGTTTTGTAGTATATCTTCGTGATATGTACTTAAAATCCCAAGTGAGCCTCAGCTATTCTGATACATTAGATACATCGAGTCTTGGCCGAAATAAGGGCAACAGTCATTATTCATTTCTGTGTGAGTGGCAATAGACCCGAAATGAGGGCAACCATAATTCATTTTGGTGAATTTCGGAGTGACAATGGACAGCAACTAGAGCAGCCAGTGATAACCTTTGACCAACTGGGGTTAACACCTGCGGCGCTGACCTTTGGTATCTTTCTCCCTGGACATCCTGACATGTAGCCAATCAAAATGTCACATGAGTTTCGTGATGGGCAAAAAGACAGATTTATATATAATACAATCAGCTGTTTCGGCGCCTGGCCGGAAGTGAGTTTCAACAAACTCTGGATGGTCTGGCATCACATGTGAAATGTCAATGTTTTACGAGTTTGCAGAGGAAAAGTTATTGATCTGTCGGAGCCCTAATTTGAGAGTTTGAATCCAATGTAGGTGAAGCCTTTCCCCACAAGTTATTTATGTGTAGTTTCTACTTTCATCTTGACATTGCCTTCATATCACAGCACTAATGTCCCTTTTTTATTTAAATGTAATATACTTCATTTTAAATGATTTTTTATACTGTGCTATTGCTGTATTGTAATAAAGCTGTTAATCAAATAAATTAGATCAGAGATAAAGATAATAATCAAATCAGAATTACATGGACGACGGCTAATAATGCCCGCTACTAAACATATGCATCAGTAGTTATTTTCAGTACATTTGAAACTAGAGAACATACAATAACCTTTATTATTTAAATTGAGCCGATTGGTCCATGGAAGAATGGATCTGGGAGAACAGACAAGTTTTTACCTATATTTTTTTTCAAAATCAAATTAATAATGAGATATGAGACTCTAATCTATTCAAGCTAAATCATGAATTGATGAGCGCAACCATCAAAGAAAAGAGACAAGCTATCGTATTCTGTAAAGTTCTTTGCCGGGTCTTCGGTACAATTTAAAAAAAAAACAATCTCTTGTGTTTGATATCTCAAACAAACAAAATGCAATCTATAAAACACTAAGCTATGAAATCAACCTGTCTTTCTTATTAAATCAGTAAGCAGTGGGCTTTGAAGGCAGGTTAAATAAACATCTACGCCTTGAAAGGTATAGGAAACTAAATCAGTTCAAACATTGGTTGGTAGCAACAAAAACTACATGTTTAATTCTGAAATCATAAATAATTTATTAAGATATTATTATTATTTGACCCTATAGTGTTATTTCAAAGGAGAAACGTAATAGAGCAAGTTATAAAAGAAGCATGTAATCTTGGTTCCTGTTTGCGTATTTACTTGTTTCATTGCATTACTTTTGTTGTTTTTTTTAAGTTGTACCGAAAAAGTTCCTGACACCGCCTAAATAATGCTCCTGCGCAAACGTGCAAGAGGCTGGTGCTAAAGCTTGTCGTTGTATAGAAATGTGCATTCTGGTCTAAGAAATGGCTCTGTAAGTCCGTAAGACCTGACGATAAGCCGGCCATGATTGTGTCATTTATCCAGGTCCTGACACCTTAGTACCTGTCACTTCCGCTAGATAGAAGCGAATGTAAATTGGCGAGCAGATAAGGGTATCACACTGGCTTAGGTGAGGAAAAAGAAATTACTGTGTAAATCAGCCGCATAACAAAGATCGCAGTATCAGAGACCAGTGGTTATGAAAGTCACTGATGGCCAGCTTCTAAAGTAGATGGCGAGCTAGGGTAAAATGTCTGATGTAAGCGCTTATAGAGTTTTAGAAGGCTATGGCTGAGACGCTATAGCTATAATAAATGTTATATCATGAAGCCAGCTGTAACCATATTAGCACAGCTCGTAACTTTCAATATATGCACGAGTGGGTAAGCAGATTGTGATTATTCATGCACCCATGACACTGACACGTCAAAATTACTGTTAAACTAGGCAGTAGTATCTTGTTACAAAGAAAAACAATGTCTTTACATTTTCAGTCTGTAATCGCGTAAGGGGTTCTGGATAATTCTTAGCATGGTATTCTTTTGGAACACAATGGTTATCTGCATCTTTGTCAGTTTTATTCACGTAATGTTGCTGCCCCTTATGAAATTTAGTGATAGAGCTGGCTGTTTTATACTGAAAGGTGCTTGAATCCATTCTGCCACTGTATTGTTGATGCACGCCACGATTTCATTTAACGGAGCAAGGATAGCCTGCTCTGTAATTCACTGTTGTATAATTTTGCAAAAATTCAGGAAAAAACATGTTTAGTAAAGTATCCACACTATTGGTCGATATTCCAAATAGGTCCAAGGATATGATGTTAGGTTCGGTGATAATTTCAGCATTTCCGTTGCCAAAATTCAAAAGGTTTTCAGCAAACAGTCTGTTTTCATCATTTCTGAATAACACTGCACGCATATTGGCGGTGAGACTAACCTTTTTAACAAACCCCATAACTGTGATCGTTAGGCAAGCGTCAACAATATTGGCTCTTGTGCCTTGTGGAATCACTGGCAGTATTTGTCGAAAATCTCCGCAGAGCAGAGTAAGTAGTCCCCCCATGACTTGATCTGATGATCTCAAGTCACAAAGTGTCTTGTCAACAGCTTCTAGAACTTCTCGATAAAGCATAGGCGCTTCATCAATTATCAGCATTGGATGCCTCTTGGAAGACGCGTACTAGCGCATGCCCTTTTTAACAGGGCATGTAGGAGTGTCACTTTGTACAGTATGGAGGGGCACATTGAATGTACTGTGGAGAGTGCGTCCACCTGGTAACAGTGTAGCTATAGCCATTGCAATTTTCCTTTGGCATCTGAGTGATGCAAGTACAGTTTTTAATTTTTTTTTTTTTTATGTCTTACCGCAGCCACCAGGGGTATCCGAAAAACACAAACCTCCTTGATTCAATCCCACCATTTCATTCAAATTTGTGTAAACATAGGCGTGTTCTTGCGCCAGAAGCTGTGTATTCTCGTTTGCTGTCTGATATATCATATTTAATATGCCTTCTGTATTCCTGGCCAAACCTTTCAGAAGCAAGTCGATCAGCGTGTGGCATTCCACGGTCAGTTAAAGATGTCACTCCCACTGACAAAATGACATCTTCTAAATTCATCTGGCCCAAAATCTAATTAATGCTTTATGCGCCATCGTAAAAAAAAAATGAACCAGCTTAAAACATTCAGAAAATTCCAAAGTACCAGTTTCTCCAAATTTCAAGTTTGCACCTTGAGTAGGCTAGTAACGGTATCTATGTGCGAGATTTTTACTTGCTCAATATTAATTTCAAATCTCTACTTGGATATTTCTGTCAAATTTATTGGAGTATTTACTCTTCACTCGTGGTTTATAACTTGATGGTTCTTCACAAACACGTTTGTATTATACTTTGCATCATTCTCTGCTGAGAATATAAAAAACTACGACTACGAAAACTGCTCCCACCATTCTATTTTTGTATTTATACGTCCTCTCTCTCTCTCTCTCTCTCTCTCTCTCTCTCTCTCTCTCTCTCTCTCTCTCTTGCTTGCTTTTTTCTATTTTTTTCCTCTCTTAGGATTGAATTATAATCATCAAGTCGCTCTTTTCTGTTATGGCTCTCTTTTTTTAATTTGCCTTCCATTGAATTCTCCAATTTGCTGTTTTTCTCAAAGCTCTTCCCTCTTAGCTCTTTTTCTGACTATTGACTCCCGAGGTACCTGTTTAAACACAGTGACTTTTATAGCTGTTTTCTTTTCCCACTCCCTGGTCGCCCTCTGCTGTCAGCTGCTCTGGTCACTAGTGAAACCCTAGAGGCTCTGACACCTTTACTGCTAAACTCCTGGACATTCACAATCTATTGTCCGGCTTCTCATGCTGGACAGCGGCGGTATGCAAGACCATCTCTGGCCGATATCCCTTGACACTCTGTGAGAAAGGAATTGGCGTATCGCTAACGCGATTTCAGAAAAATTAATATAGTTGGTCCGCAGCTTAAGTTCCCTGTGCACACAAACCTATGAAAAGCTTGGGAATAGAGCCTGAGCCAGTGCCCAATTATTTGCATGTCAGCTCGATTGAGACTCTTAGTGGTAGAGGTCGAATTTTTCCGATAAGGGCCCGGTGCAACGGGATTCTGATTTCACAAAATACACTATCTGCCAGCAAGTTCAATTTTCAATTACCTAAAAGCATTTTTTTTTATTTTATTCAATTATGTATCTTCTCAACAAAATGTCTTTAATTAGTTTGATTACATTTTGGTGGATATTTTTACTGGTAGAACTATAAAGGTGAAAAGTTGAGCTGTGGTGCGATCTAGGTACTAGGGTACATTTATAAAGCAATGATCAAACGTTCGTCCAAAACTGTTTAGTGCACAAGGGTTTACATCATGAACATTACTGTAAACACAATGTAGTTTTAGAAGGGGAAACGAGAAGAAGAGTGTATTTTTCTTTGCTATTTGACATGCCTTTTGTTTTTATCCACCCTTTACTGAGATACCAAAATACATGTACAATAAGTTGGTATCTCCAGGAGGTCCTAGGGTATTCTTCATGAAAGAGATACAATCATGCACATAAAATTATACTAAACAACCGGACCGTCTTCCCCTGAAAGATCTCCTCTAAAAGTGTGCCGTGGGTCAACAGGAAGTCTCGCGCTGTGTTTGCACTGGGAGGTCAAGGGCGCGTTTGGGAATCTCCGCTGGAACCGAGTTGGCCAGAGTTCACCCTTGAGAACGTTCAAGATTACATAGAGGTGCACAGCTCGAGCCACGGGACAGATATGGCTCTTGCCCTATGCCATCGAAGGCGGCAGTTACATTGGCTATTACGTTGTAATGCGTAGATTGGCGGGAAGAACATTTTATGATCGCGTCAGGGCACGCTAAGGTCAACGTAAAGAGGGTAATAACAATCTAGGCAGGGACGTAGTGCACTGTAAATTATATAAAAAATAAATAATACTTTTTGTTCTTCTTTCTCAAGTTTAATGTTATGGTTGTTATTGCTGTTATCTTTTTGCACCAGTAAAGTATACAATTGCAACATGGCGAAGTTCGCCGTGACAAGATGTTATGCAGCGGCAGAAATTGTAAAATATTAACAGAGTTGGCTGTTATTAGTAACATAAGAGTCTGTACAAAAAATATTAGAATTAATCACTGGGACAAATTATTCTAAGAAGTTCATGTTGCTGATACTTGATTGGCGATACAAAACAACACGGGTATCTCCGCTAAATAAATTTGTAGCGAAAAAAAAAATTACAAGGTGACACATCGCATCGCAAACCCTGAACTTTTTACGAGCTAGACGGGGGGTCAAATGGGAGAGACCCGTGGTGCAAGGAGATCATTTAACTGCTCATGATTATGGTTTCTCTCAATCACCGCTTAACGGTAGGCCTGGGTCCCTCAGAATGTAGGTGAAGGGCAAACCTAAGAGCTTTTCTTTCAAAAAAGTAAATATTTGGTCTGATCGAATATCGGTGTGTTTAATGTCGAATATCACAATATTATCAAGGACAGTGCAGTTTTCTTTTAGTAACTATCTCCTAAAGTTGATTTGGTCACAGTGTGGAAGTTGTCTTTCATGCTTTTAAACTCGAGCAAATACTACAAAAACTTTTCATTTTTTGTGGGTTTTTATTATCACTATTGACACTCAGTGAATGATAAGAATCCCCAGAAACCGCTTAGTATGCTCTCACAGTGTGTCATCGAGTCTTTATTTTAGTCCGTTCTTTTGTCACTGTTGGTAGATATCTCACCTTTTGCTTGGAGGTTCCCATAATGTATCGCCGTGATTTTGCATGATGCCGCCCATCAGGTCATGTCTGGACTGCAGGTCTAACTCACCTGAAAGCTGTCTATCCCAGTGACTTTTTCCTTTGCACCAAACCGTCAGAGGCTAAGGCCAACCAAATAGTATGGTAAGGTCACGAATAATAAATCTTAAAGTTATCTTTCAGCGAAGGCCCTTATTGGTTTGTTTGTTTGTTTGTTTGTTTGTTTTTGTTGGATAATTTTTAAGGATTTTTTCACGTATTTTAAATGTGTTTCAATTTTTTTAATAGCTGTGTGTGCATTATTTATTTACGACATTAGGTTCACTGCAAGTTTATTATACTTTTTTTGGCCTTACCTTAAAGCATTTTGAAGTCGTTATGTTTGACCATCTAGATAAATCTAATTCCATCAAAGCCTACACTTTATCCTATCAACGAGGTTTCTGATTTTTTTTTTCTGATTTATTTACCAATGACGTAACAATGTGTCAATTTTGTACGATTTCTGGTGTGTGCCTGATCAGAAGTTGTAAACCAGCGCTCATCGTGCAAGTGAGTCCAATAAGGAGAGTTGGTACTATGAATCATTTTGGAATAGCTTCTCTTTCAATTTATTGGTGATAGTTGCATGGGTTGTATTAGCAAAAGTTTCTTCTATTTTAACGTTGTTTCAAATCACCCTGCTATGTATTGTGGAAAGGGTTTCCTTTTGAAGTTTTTGTACCGGGCGACTTGTTAAAGAATAGAAGAAAAAGTACATAACAGCATACCAATGGGGCGAATCTTGTTCTCTTCGCGTCAATAACTTTAAGCCATGATCATGCGCAGCACATCATAATTAAAGATATAGTAGAAAACAGAATCACTGCAAACAGAATCAAGTTTTTGCATTCCTCATAATGTTTGTCAAGAAATTGTGTGCATGTGCGTGGTGTTGTTTTGCTTTGTTTCCTTTTCATTTTAATTCCTTTACGTTGTTTCCAATCAGTAATACTTTTAGTCGACGTACTGCTTTTTTGTCCCTGCTTCCGTTTAACCTGATTTAACCACTTACATTGAGTCCTCACACCTAGCTTTTCTGATTTCTTGTAGAAACGTGCCGTGAAAGGAGTTTTACGTGTCCTCTCCCCTAAAACTGATAAGACTTAATTATTTGCAACATGGCCGCACCGTGGTCACGTAAGTAGCTAGTTACCCCCTCCTGGACAATAAACTGCGGCCGTACTGAGCAAATACTGCAGGCCGGCCAGTGCCTGCTCTCTGGGGTGATACCGTGGCTTGTGTGGACAGAATGTGCGAGGCGGGTCCTTTAATTTATCGTTAGTCTCAGTCACACGTGTATGTTAACATAATGTAACCTAACGTCTAGCCCGAGGTCACGGCCGGGTCACTAGCCTTTCTATCGCTGTTCAGAGTGGTATTTACACTTTCAATGTGAAAAGCGATGAAGGTTCGTGGCGATAACGGCGAGAGTAAATTAATGCCTGAGCGGCAGGATTGCACAACTGCATGTTTACTATTTTTCCGAAAAAGGGTTAGAAAACATTTTGGTCAAATATTGAAATAATTTATTTTCATCTTTGAAAAGAGTTTTTGTGAACTTCCATTGCCTCAGAAGCAGAAACTGAAAAAGTAGCGCCTCACTTTGAAGAGGCTGAAACAAATTGCTTATTTCTGAATTGTGTATTGTATCCCTAGTCTCCCAGAGCCATGCCTTACCGAAACACAAGTAATACAGTTTTGTGACATGACAGAGAGATAAAAACTCTCCATTAATAAAAAAAAAAGAAAAGTAAGATAACAATTAGAATTCTTTCAGATTCTCATACATGTCACTTATTGATATCGCTATCTAAGCCTGAAAATTTACTGTCATGTTTAAATTTAGTTTAATCTGAATAGTGTTGCCCGAGCGTTTGACTTTATTTTATTTTCTCAAACTCTATACAAGCACTCATCCCTGAAAGATTCACTTTTTAAACTTGTCTTAGAATAGAAATGAAAAAACGGACGAATGGATTGATGAGCGTTGGGCTGACCATTTGACTCGTATTTCACCAACCGCTGCTTTCATTGACAGGTATTATGAATAGTCCGTAAAATGCGACCCAGAAATTAGTCGATAACTTGGTCACTAGGTTGCTGTTTGAACTTGCACTTTCTCGGTTAAGGACTTTTGAGTTTATCAATTCAATATTTAATAGCGATGCTTTATACTATATTATTGTAACAAACAACAATTTTATCTGTTTTACAAGAAAGAATCTCTTGTTGGCCTCTAACTAAAAAATATCTTGCTTCGGTTGTTTGGGTGACATAATTATGCAAACATCTTTAGTTCAGCGTTTATGACGCCAAATATACTTTACCTCCCCTGGTTGTAATAATTGGATGTGTTTACTTTGTCACCATCAAACAAAGCAGCCTGAGCGAAGTCAAAGTTAAGTCGTAGACTCAAAGTGTGTCTGGCGGCGAAATCAAATATTAGAGTTCCTTTCACCACGAGGAATGCGAAAATGTAATGTTTTATCAAATGAATGGTGAGTTTCCACGGCTGGTTTGTTTTTGGCCTAGCGTCCAGCATCAGCACTATATAGGTTATAATGTGGAAAGGCCCCAAGACTAACGTCTGACAATTTTACGAAGTGCCACACAGAGACAGTGTGTGTATATTTACCATGACTCCTGTCGCAGCTAGTCACATTCACTGATCACATTATATTGACACCGGCCCAACCAGTAATAGATGAAATCGGACAACTACATTTTGGAGCGATCGTGGGTTTCGAAGCAGACGCTCTACTACTACCAGTTCGCCCCCACCCCCTGACACTAAGTTTCAATATCGGACCATTACACTTTATTCTTTTAGTTTCTCTCTCTCTCTCTCTCTCTCTCTCTCTCTCTCTCTCTCTCTCTCTCTTTATTTCTTTCTCTCTCTTTCACTTTCTCTCTCTCTTTTTTTCTTTATATCTTTTAAATGTACATTGTTGTAGGGTAAGGGTTGTATCGTATATGCTAATTCTCAAAACTGTACATTTCGTAGTGACAAAAAAAACAACACTTAGGGTATATAATTTTATAGGCATATCCCCATCCAGAAAGTTAGATCCATCTGATTATGTTGTCAATGTTGAACTCCATTTGCATTGCAAAACAAACGGGTGGAAAGAGTGCCAAAGGGTTTTGCATTAACATCTGCAGCTGTAGGGCACAACTTCATAATAATCCACATGTATCGTATTAAATTATAATGATAATTATAAAGAACCAGAAAACCTTAGAGTTACCAATAAGTTATTTTTTTATGAGAGAGAGAACGAAAATCATTTTCACAGCAACAGAAAAGACGATGCATGCTCGGTGGGTTTGAGATTCGGACATCTGAAGGGATTTTCCTCGAGACTTTTTGGTTGTAATGCCATTGTATCTATCTACTGAGCTACTGTGCCATAAAGGTAAGAGAGCGACTTAGAGTGCGAATGTTTCTCATCTAAAGCGTAAAGAATCGGATAAAATAAGATATCTGTGGAATTGTGGTATGGATTTACATTTTTTTAAACGCGCGTGACGATAAACGAGATACTAATAGCTTGAAGCGACATAGAGATACGTTGTAAATCCATGAATGGTATGTAATACATAAGATATACAGGAAACTTTAAATCAGAGAAAATGTAAGAAAGCACAAAAAGAGACTGGTATTCATATGATGATACCTCTGGCCATTTTGCTAAAAGGCGTGGAAATTTAATGTGCGTTCTGGATGAGTGTCAAGATGGGAAATAAACCTTTGGAATATCTCTGGCCAGGTCCATTACTGTCGCTTAGTACCGGATTTATGTGACTTTTACAACCCTTCGTTAGCTCTGGGTTACTATTCATGTTTTATATAGTCTAACTTTACGGGATGTTAAGTACGTAAAATCTGAAAATAAACGTATCGTCCTCGCACAAGCATCCAGGGCCCTATAATCGAGGTGCCCTTGAGATAAGATTCTGCTTCTTTTTTCCAGAGATTTGTTGGCTTTTTCTCCGTTGTCTAATTGTATCGTACTTGTGCATTTTTTCACACAGATTAGAATTTAAGGAATTATACTAATCAGTGTGTATTATCAGGTGGCAGCAATCAATAAAAAGCAATAAAGTGCTGTTAAATCTAAATATGGGTTTCAAAGTTCACAATTATATTAAATGCATTAAAGTCTTCTTTATCCTTAGATCCTAATCAGAAATAAATCTAAATTGAAGTTATATGTGCATCGCAAACAAAGAACTTTCAAGGCACTTTGTACATAATACAAAATAAAAAAGCTCCAATTACATGTGGTTAATCTACTAAATTTACTGATTCTCCCGTGATAATCATGTGCTGAAAATGAGTCAAGTAAACTCGAAAATAACCATTTGAGCTCACCCCAGAGTCCACTCGTCCACATGACCAGAATCTGGCTATCAAAGTCATAAACCAATTTTGACCTGACCCGCTCCGAGCAATGACACCATAAAATAGTTTATACTTTTATTGAATGTTTGTTTGACTTTTTGAAGAGCCCCCTTCGTGGCTGGACCATAGTTGTGAACTCGATATTAATTTTTAAGACCTTAGAAATAGGGCACGCAAATAAAACTATACTACCGATATTAATAGTTGTTTTGTTTCACTTTCTTTATGATTTTTCCCATGGTCCTTTAGAGACAAGTCATTCTGATCTTTAAAAAAATTATTGCCCTGGTTTCCAATGCCAAGACGTAGTTAGCAGTCGCTCATTATTACTAAAGTTAAAAAAGGAGCTGTTAGTGCTAGATATCGACGTGAGTATCAGATGCCTATTACATGCAGTTTAAGTAAGACTAGTTTCCTCCTAAATGAGGTACATCGTAACACTAAGTACAGTAACTGTACTGACACTGATACGACAATGGTATCAGAACAAAAAAATGGCAACGTGTGAATAAATAAGTACAGCATCGTCTGACTCTTCTCTGAATTGCATTATTTGAGGTTTCTCGTCTGCACGTTCTTTAGTTTGTTACTTTTTTCTTCTTTTTTTTCTCTTTTTATCACATTTTATTTATCACAGTAATGTTATGTCCTTTGCTTCCTTAGCTATAGAGTGACAACAATAATTATTCAGCCTGAAATTGTCAGTCTTGTGCAGAGCTTCTGTGTGTTTCATGACTAATGTAGAATGCAAAAGTCGTGTCTGCAAGTGCAAAGAGCGCTGGTTGCTTATATAATTACAAGCATGACAATGATAAAGGAATGGTTAGCATGAAAAGGGTAAAACTAAAAGAAAAACGGATGGTATGTTTTAAAAGAATGACAAATGATAGAAATATTAGAAACATTCAGCATTGCAAGTATGACTGAGCAATTATTAACGATCACTTTTAGAATTAGAAAGTCCGTTGCTACTGTTGGTTGTTTTGTGCTATGGTTCGAAGTGCAGTGTTCAGATCATGCAATAAGGGCCCCTATATTATATGAGCTAGGTTATGGGGGAAATAAAAATGCAGATGAATGGCGTAAGCATCAGGTAACACAGAATTGTAAATAACTGTTGAAACCACATCTCTAAATTCCTGGGTTCCAATGTTATCGACAAAGGAGTGATAAAGCAAGATGGTAAAGATGATCTTTCTGATGCCTATCCAATCGATTCGTTTCAAACAGTCAAATATAACGTGGTGTATATTATAAAACTATGCAACAGCTGCCAACTTGGCAGCCTCTGTTCGAGTAATCGTACAAAATAAAACAATGACTCCCATAAAGGTCGAAGCGTAACAAATAGATGATGCTCTAATTTCTTAACCTAGTAACCTCCTAACGTTTTGAAATGTAACTCGAAACGGTGTAAAGTCTAAAATACATTTGCATAATTCTCAATATGGTTTTGTGACAAGAGAATCGATTATCCACCAATTAAATCGCGTGCAGTAATTAGTTGTGTGTTGTGGACAGTTTTAATGAGACGTATTTGGCATGCTTTGTATGGTTCAGAAGTTAGGTCAATTTTTTACAGCATATAAATTTATCAACACCATTCAAAACAATCACACTGTGTGTTCTTTTTTTTTGTTTTTGATGCTTGAGGGTGTGCCCATTATACAAAAAAGTATTTTTAACTGATTGAAAAGAACTCGTGATGTTTATACTTATATTAAACCATCCAAAAGAATACTTTCACATTTAAGCAATGGATTATTGATGCGAAGTTATCAACAGCGTGAAAATTTGGAGACCAGGCAAGACCTCTTGGTCCATATTTGTACTGTTCTTTTTAACTGTTTTAAACCATTGAATCGAACCAGAAGGTGCCCTCCAATAACTATAATCATAATCCCCTGACTTAGCTGGAAGCGCCTTGTTAGATATTTCAAAATACACACGACACAATCATTCTATGAAAGAGTTGATCCTTCGATCCTGCAGACTTTGAAATGAGAATGCTATGTCTTCGATACGTCTTGGTCTTTGAATCCAGGTTCCAGCCCTGACTATAACGTACTCCCAATACTTCAGCTGAAAGACTTTTAGAGGCGTCCATGTTAGAATATTCGCAATGTTATTATAAGAAGCGATATTGTAATCTTGAAGGAAGTAAACAACAATGCTTCATTGCTAGAGGGCAATGACCTACTTGTGCCGCTCACCAAGTGTCTTAATTCCTCTTCTTCACTTCCCCTACTGTGTCGAAGTTCTTACAACACCACAAGTCTAGTTATTTTTCGTCAGGATAGACTCTTGTGTGGCCTCGATTACTTCGACCTTTTTACTTTTTATTATTATTATTTGTTTACTTGGCATGATTTTAATGTTGTCTCTGTTGTGTTCATATTGGGAGTTTGTTTTTGGCGGTTTTTGTTTCATTTGTTTTGTGTGTGTG
>RQTK01000144.1:77069-115908 GCA_003991915.1 Elysia chlorotica
TACGTCTTGGTCTTTGAATACAGGTTCCATTTTAAAAGGAGTGGGGCGGGGTCAAAATAGAGGAAAGGGGGAGAAAAAAGTTTGTTTCAATTTCATACTAATTAATTTCCCCGGTTCTTTCCTTGTACAGGCTATATGCTTGAGGCTCCCTCCATCTTTTCTCTCTCTCTCTCTCTCTCTCTCTCTCTCTCTCTCTCTCTCTCTCTCTCTCTCTCTCTCTCTCCTCTCTCTCTCTATCTCTCTATTTCTCATTTCTCTACCTACCTTTCTCCCTCTCTCTTTCTACATATCTTTTTGTTTGTGCATCATTCTTTTTCAGTCTTTCTATTTTTCTTTGTCTGTTTATATGTCTCTTCGTCCCTCTCATTGTCTCTATTTCTATCTCTATCGGTTTTATATCCCCGTATGTTTAGATGATTTTACGATTTACTACATTCCGGATAAGCATAGCGTTATCCTCTTTTCTTTTCTACTACAGTGTACTGATCTTTAGACATGGTAGGGCTCTTGCATGCGTGCATTTTTCTTAAACTTATAAAAATTCAATGCAAAACGTGTTTATATTTTAACATATATCGCGCACTGGTATTTATTTGTATTCTCTAATTGTTTAAGAAAAAGCAAAACGAACCATGTAAGTGTAACAAGAACTCTTTCAGAAATATTCTTTCAAACAATTGTGTATAACATGTGTGCGAATCTTTCTAATGGGCACAAAACTGTGTACTGTCTCTGCATCAACAGCAAATGAATGCAGGGCAAAAGTGGCGACTCAGAGCGGCGGTGTTTGTTGAACCTTCACACAAACAATGCATCTTTCATTGCATGTCTGAATAACTGACTAATCAGCTCTCGAATATCCAGTAGAAAAAAGGGAAAGCATAGACGGTGGGAAGAAGAATATGAAAGACGATCTCCCTCGGCCATGTCCAGACAGCAGATTACTGGAGGAGATCACACATGAAAGGCTTGTCCACTGGGAATGTGTAATTAGGTCTGCCGGTCGGAAAAATAACTGAGAAACTGATCCTGTCTTCCAGCGCCACTGTCTAGTGGGATATTGTGTCCCCCACAAATTGATTTTCTCTAGTAACCCACTGAGATAAGCCGGCCAGGGCCGTCAAGACAAAGACTCTAGGTGGGTGGAAGCTACTAAAACCTCATCTATCTCGCGATGTGCCTGATACCTCCAGCCCTGCAGGCTGCCTGGGTCAGGTCTCTCCGTCTGTCAGGCAAGGTGATCCCTGGGCCTCTCAGGTCAATCTAGTTCTGGAGGGCTGGAGGTAAAAACACTCAAGATGGAAGATACATACAGTGTCAAGAGCGAGCTAGCTTAAGTGGTAGAGCATTTTGCTTCTATTCAAGTAATAACCGGTTCCATCTCACAATCGGCAAATTGTGTTGGAGTATGTCCCCTTGCTAGTTCGATCTACGCCAGTATAAAATGACCAGCTGAGACAGAAGTCCTGGTATCTGCGTTCTGTGTTTGAGCGGATAAAGGCTAGATCTGCATACACCAGATACAACATCCAACTGCATTATAGTTTGTGCAAAAATGATCTGAAGTAAATATTTATATTTCATGATGACCTGCAGGTTAGATTAAATGTTTTTCAAAAAAAGGAACGACGAAAGTTAGTTTTACGAGGAAAAAAGGGAAAAAAAGAGGGGGTTAAGTTTAGACTTTTGCGAATAAAAAGTGCTAGGGGAATAAGTGCGGAGACGGGTATGTGGCAACCATAGGTTATTTTGACCTTTATCCTGTGGACGCAGCAAAGATTTAAAAAAAAAAACCTTTATAATTTTTTTGGGGTGACAACCACTGCAGATTCCATCCTCTTGATCCCCGCTCTTCTGGAAAGGAAGTTAACTCGCTGAAAGTTCCCAGGCCCATTATAGGTAGACTAACCAGACAATAAGGGACGGTATTGGAAAATGGTGTACTGGTATTAAGGAGTTGGGTCTTACTTAGAAATAAGCCTCAGTCAACAGATAACTTTAAGTGTAGCATTCTTTGCGAAAAGAAAGGGAAACTTGAAACCAACCAAAGATTATAAGCGTCAAGACAGCATGGAAGTAGCAGGCCATAAAACGTTTGATCTTTTTAATTTGATGATTAACCTGTATTAAACATGAGAATACAAAAAGGGGAGGGGGGAGAATATCGGTGTATAAAACTACATATATTACTCCGCTAAAAAGAAAAAATTGTGGGGTTTTTTTAAGTACAATGTTATGAAAGCATTATGAGATGCAATACTCTTTTTAAAAAAAAGAAAAAGAAGAAATGCGGTTTAGAGAAAATAACGCCTGTTTCTTTTCTAATGGGATCGAAAGTGATCATTGCTTTTTAAAAAGCTATATCAGCTGTGTGATCTGTGATCTGTTTCGATCTGGTCTGTTGTTAAATCAGTTGAAATCTCATCAATGTTCTCCGAATAATTTTCTCTCTATTTATCTATTTATCTATCTATTCTATCTGTCTCTCTCTATCTATCTATCTATCTATCTATCTATCTATCTATAGATAGATAGATAGATAGATAGATAGATAGATAGATAGATAGATAGATAGATAGATAGATAGATAGATAGATAGATAGATAGATAGATAGATAGATAGATAGATAGGTAGATCTATCTATCTATCTATCTATCTATCTATCTATCTATCTATCTATCTGAAGAAGACGACTGCTGTTGTATTGGGCAGTTTAAAACTAGGGAGTGAATGGCCAACTCAAACTTGGTATTAAGATATTTACAATCAATCTATCTTTATTTTTTATCGATGTAAAAACATGAATATGCTTGCAGTTTTCCTTCCTTTGTCATTCTCTGCCCATTATCCCTCTGTTTTTCTTTCTATCCATCCTCTCTCTCTCTCTCTCCCTCTCTCTCTCTCTCTCTCTCTTTATCTATCTATCTATCTATCTATATCTATATATATATATATATCTCACACGCACACTCCCTGACTGCTCTTGAACTTTCTCTTCCGCAATCTATGTCTCCGCATGTCTGTGTGTATTACTATAAATATGTATTTGCTAAAATGTCTACCTCACAGCTCCTTCTTCTTTATCTATCCGTCTGGATATCTATCGACATATTCATAATTCCTTTCTTTAACTTCTATCAATCTTTGTTCTATCTTCTTGACAGCTCAGTCTGTTAGGAAGATGCAACTTTTAAAAACTGATTACAGTGACAACAAGAGGTGATGTTACCCAAAGATACCTGTCTTGTTGGACCTTAGAGACGGAAGGGCAACGGGAGATACCGGTACTGCTGACTTTAGTCAGTCAACGTCTTGGATTAAATTTCGGCAAGTTTGGCTCCTACTTCAAAACATGCTTTTAACAGTTCAAAACAATCGTTGCAACAAGACAGCCTGTTTGACACAAACTTGCTTGGTCCAATGTTATTGTTTGATGGAACTTGTATTATCATCATTATCAGCAGCAGCAGCATCACCATCATAAGCCACATCAGCAGCAGCAAAAGCAGTATCATCACCATCATCATCATCATCATCATCATCATCATCATCATCATCATCATCATCATCATCATCATCATCATCATCATCATCATCATCATCATCATCATCATCATCATCATCATCATCATCATCATCATCATCATCATCATCATCATCATATGCGTTGGCTCAATAAAGCGCATATTTGTTTCAGGTCAATTTGTTGAATATAATTCACGCTCCGTTCTTATATACGCCAGACACGGATCTAGAAATCTCTAGGCCCTTCTACCTTGTTCAGGAAAATTCTAAGAAAATGAACATTCTAACTCACATTATTCATTAACAATAATAACACCCTCTATTCTAAGCCTGGGCCGACTCCGAACATATTCCAGAATCTAAGTTCGTCGGCAGTTGATTTGTTGAAAACTACTCACCCGTTGCGTGCTAGCATAGTAGCGTACTCGTAAACAATGTCACACTGGACCATGATTAATATCCTTATAATTTTCTAGTTCCAATGACATTGCATTCAATCTTTTCCACCACTTCCAAACTTGCAAAAACGTCTTAATTACAATACTACGGATCGCAAAGAATGATTTCATAATATCAAAATCATGTCACATAAAATACTTGATCATAATCATGTTTCATGTGCCATACTTCAAGCAAATATTGTAACATTTTACAATGAACCAAAATTCATCTCCTTAAATCTCTAATATAAACATGTCATCAACCTTCGAACACATAATGTGTGCCTTAAATAAACTAAGGAACCACGCCAAAGGGTTCTATGGTAAACGTGAAACAATCATGATCTTCAATTTAAAACAAATCAAATGATCGACAGGTATGTCATTAAATGATGTTGCAATGCACTTCAAACATCAGAGCCTTTTTATTTAAAGGAATTACTATGTCCCTGAGCACCCATAAGAGATTTACGGTTACAAAATTCTAAACTCTTACAGGTACCAAGATCTAGCCTTAAGACTTATGTTGACAGAGCTTTCAGTGTTGCAGGACCATGTGTTTGGAATTCTCTGCTTTTTTCACTGAGGTCTGCAGGCAATGTTGCAATATTCAAAAAACACCTCAAGACATACCTATTTAAAAATTATCTTGATAAGTAATATCATGTCAAATTTTGCTTTTGGATATTGAGTGTCTGTGTGTGTGTGTGTGTGTGTGTGTGTGTGTGTGTGTGTGTCTGATGTACAATTAGTAAGGACGAATGAAAGAATCTTGTAAAGCGCTTCGAGGCCTCGGCATAAAGCGCTATAAAAATGTACTTATTATTATTATATTCACACGCATTTGGGTAAACATTTCAGCACACAAATGGTGAACGTTATTCAATCAATAACTCGACTAAGAAAGTCTGCACCCACATTTTCTGATCCTTTAATATGATCAACTCTAAAACTGTACCTTTGTGAGCATCGCGTGCACTGTGCTATTCTTGGGCTTTCAAACTTTGCAGAATTTAGATTTTGGAGATGGTGGTGATCAGTTTGCAGCACGAATTGACTACCCTAAAGTTATTTTAAAAAAACGTTTGAATTGCCCATACAATCGCAAGACAGTCTTCCTCTATTGTTGAGTAATTTTTCTCTAGATTCAACAATTTCCTGCTTGCATAAGATATAGGAAATTATCGACCATTCATATATGGCAGTAGCATCTGTGCGAAGCACAAAAGTTTTAGTAGCAATCTGGTAAAAGTAAAATAAGTCGATAAATAATGGCTTTCTTTAACGCTAAAGAGGCATTTTTTTGTGGTTGATCCCATTCAATTAAATTAGGCATCTTCTAACAAGATCAGACAATAGAACTGCAATAGTTTCAAAGCTAGGAAAAAAACTGGTGATAATAATTTAAAAATCCAAGAAACTCTCCTCCTCGTCTTCGGGCGTGGACAACTCTGACCTTGGCCACATTGTAGTCCAGAAGAGTAACGGTGCCTCTTCCATCCAATGTCCGACGAACTTGACTTCTGATGGCGCAAGCATGCACTTGCTTGATCGCGCCGTGACATTTGCTTCACTCATACGACGGAATAGTTCATGAAGCACTTCCACGTCCTAGTGTGTACCAAGATGTCGTCCACGTTAGCAATCACATAGTACTAGACAGTACATTCCGCTGAGCAAGAGCTCGGGTTAGGGTAGCTCCATAATTCATGATGCCGAAAGGCATTGGGCACACTCGTAATGCATACGTGTACATAGTAACAAACGCAGTCTTCGAAA
The DNA here is from genome assembly GCA_003991915.1 of Elysia chlorotica. Taxonomy (NCBI): domain Eukaryota; kingdom Metazoa; phylum Mollusca; class Gastropoda; family Plakobranchidae; genus Elysia; species Elysia chlorotica. Next base: position 82,815 of record RQTK01000144.1, read on the forward strand.
TTTCCTCTGCGCGTACAGGGATCTTCAAATAACGTTTGCTTAAGTCGACTTTGCTGAAGAATGTATCCCTTGCAACGCACATTCCTTAGTAACTACATCCTTATATAAGACTGAGCGTTGACCATCGTACAGCTGTGATAATATGCTTTTATGGCCTGGAAATGTCTCTGAGGGTTGGCAACAAAAAGCTGCTAATTATTATAGGGCAGTAACCTTGGGTCAATGGGAGAACAGCTTTAGCTTTGACAGTGGGACTTGTTGCCAGATAAAAGGGTTCACTCAACCGTTACGGCATGTTTGATCACGACTTTCTTCATATCATTTTACTCTATTATTGCCATCCGCTGGTGGGGATGGTTGATTGATTTCTTAACAACAAGCATTAGCAGGTGAGCTATATCGTGGACGGGCTCCAACACAGACATCTGACAAGTCTCCATATCACATGAATGCGTCTGTATTGTTGTGTAATCTTTATCTGCCCATTTGCATTCATGTTCTTTACTATTTTCTAAAAAAAAGTGACATTTTGCTACATTACTTATTCCCTTTGCCCCCTAAACTGGTGAACGTATAATACAACATGATAGGATATTATCCAATACTGATCTTTAGCCGCACGAGCAAACCGTATGCCCCAATGCCATTTTATTGGACTTACTCTTACTTTTCCACTATGCTTGAAAAGTCTTGCCGTAGCTATTCACAACATTCTGGCTTCTGATTCATGAAAGCACACTCGCTGGGGTAAACCATCGTAGTTTTTTTTATGACTAATTGACTCAAAATGATATGACCAAGTAAAGGTAAAAGGGGATGCTGAAAAATTTAAAGAAGCACGAAACTGACATCATCAGTACAACTAACGGTAATCAAAGGTGGAAGCGAGGTGTATTCATTAGCAAAAGGAATTCAGCTACAACAATCATCATGACTACATCTAGTTACAGCGTTATTAATAATATACATTCTACTGGCTGGGCCCGTTAGCACCTTAAAAATTAAGAACTACGAAACCTGTTATATTTATATATCCTGTAAACTATATTTCTTTACAAGTAGATTTGAAAATTCCAGATCTACTTATAAATAACCCAGTGGTCTGTCTCTCCTAAAAATTTCATTCATAAAAAAATATTTCTTTACGTAGCCTACGGGACGAAGCATAATGGTTGTCAGTTTACATAAATGATTTAGTTTGACGCCACTGAAACCACGTCCTTAGTTTTTGTTATTTATATAATTAACCATAACACAGCACCCGGCGTACTTCGCTATAAAGTAAAATAGCTCTCTCTCTCTCTCTCTCTCTCTCTCTCTCTCTCTCTCTCTCTCTCTGGGTTTAACGTCTCTAAGGTTCCCCTTGGGATCCTGTCAGACGCTGTCAAGGTGGACTTGGTATAAGCACACTTTAAAACCAAACAACGGACCAACCAGCACCGTAAAGGAATGGAGGAAGGCGAGTCATATCAAATTATATCAAATATGTCTCAAAATCAAGTACGATCGAATACTCGACTTTTCTCATGCAGATTATAGCTCTTTTCACTATTTTTGGGGCTAACCTTAACCGTTTGATCGTAAGAAATCGTAATGATATTTCTTTAACATATTATCTCACTTTATAGTGTGACTGATTGCAGCCTTTAATGGTACTGGGTATTGAATTCAATTAGGTATTAGGTATTGCATTCAATTACACTTTTTAAATCATTTTAAAGAGTACACCCGAACACGCTTGAAAAACTACTTTCGTCATTATAAACTTCTAACAAGGAAACTTTTTATGGAAAATTAATGCTTTCATATTTTTATTTAGTAAGCAGTTTCCGACGACGCTTTATTGATTATTCACTTAATTGAGCCTATGTTAGGCGGAATCTTGCGGTTAAACAAATTAAATGGCCAGGCGTTTGATTTAGGCTCCTCTCTCACTTCATGACCGACTTTATGATTGCCGGTACCATTAAAACACCACGCAGGAAAGGTGTCTAATGAGTGTGGCAACATTTTTTTTTATAGTTTTAGTACCAATCATAATAATTCACCTAATCAAATATCGCCCAGTTTTAGAAAGAAAATGAACGAGTTGAAACACGTCGTAGGACGCTGTCAATAACGAGCTCAAGTACAAGTCAATCGGATCATTGGCTTCCTATTTTAACAAGGCCATTGAGTCAGGTAAAGCTTTTCTCTACTGTTTTGTTCTGCTTTGATTTTTCCAATTACAGGTAATTTAGGTGTGGAAAACTGCTTTTGAGCAATCAACAACAGCCGCAGAGATTCTCAAGAAAATACTTTGACGCTTTTCAACAGCTATAAAGCTTAATGATAAGGTATTTTAAGAAAAATTAAATTAAACTTAAGTGCGACGCAGCTATGGAAATGACAAAATAATTATACACAACGTAAGCTTTTACCCTTAGGCTTTCACCAGACACAAGCACAAGCTAAAGAAAAACATCGTTACGTGAATCCAGGGCCGCTTAAACTAAGTGCGGGTGCCTAGGCTGTCTATGAGGCGCATTGTAACCCCGTACTGATGGAAAACTATATTGTAAAAAGTGCTTCGATGTAGATGTGGGCTTACCGGTATCCACCGATAATGTGGATTAGACGACAACAAGCACATCTACAGATTTATTTCTGTTACAAAGTACGAAGCTTAGTTGCTTTGTGATGGATTACTTCATCTTAACACATAAACAAAACACTATGAAAACTCATACCTTATATTTTTCTTCTGGCTCTTTGGTGGGCAAATGATTCGATGGTGTCCTCAAAGTCTAGAAGGTTTGTCATTTCAGATTCAATCGTCAAGAGAGCTAGACCACTTATTTTCTCTTGTACATCGTTGAACGCAGTCTACTTTTCACTTGTTTCAGTACGGAGAAGGATCTTTCACCCTCCACGTTGGTTAAAGAGCCTCATTGCGACCTCTACATTTGGGAAAGTTAATGTTGCACCACTTTCGCGCAGATCTTGAAGGAGCCGGGAAGGAGGAATTGTATCCTCCGACTGAAATGCTGGGTCGACCCTGAGTGCGACACTCAAAATTTTCTATTTTGTTGTGCAAGGATGACTCCTCATCACGCGTTTGGGGGAGACTCTTTCATGTCACGAGAAATGTCAGGCAGTAATGATACAACCTTTTTGTAGTTGGATTTTAATGCTGTGTTACATAATGTGGGGCAAGCCATCTAGTTTCTGACAATTTGGGCGTAGGGCCATCGGTACGTTTTACAAACAAGCCCCAATCATGTGTGGGGCTCGAAAAAAATATTGTGCAATGCTTGGACGAATCCAAAAAATGTTACTGCGTAATGCTATGCATTCAGCAGCATAAACCCACTAGATTTAAAGAGTGAGCCGAGAAGGTGACAAAGGAAGCCTTGGGATTCATCTCTTTGATACGGGCTTGTACACCACTGAGCTGTCCAGCCATGATCCTAGCATAATCGTAGCTTTGACTAGGCACTTTCGAAACTCCAGTCCAAATTTGTCCGAAGCTGTCAAAATTTCTGGCGCCAGAAACTCTGCATCGTGTGCTAACATTGGGATGAAGGTTATAATTTTCTCTGCAGGTAGACCAGCTTCACTGACGTACCGAAGAATGAATGTCAGTTGATTGCTGTGGGTTATGTCTGGGGTGGAATCGATACTAATGTAGTAATTTGCCTCTTCGACCTCTGCAAAGGTGACTAATATTACTTTGGTAACACTTGTGCAAACTCATCAACAGTAGTAGATGATACGTATGACACGTACCCACTTCAATTTTCACTATGACGTGCAATATGATCTGCTCGGAATGGATCAAATTGAGCCATTTATTCTAACAATCCAAAAAAGTTACCGTTATGTGCAGATACAAAATGTTAATTATAACTACGCAGTGGGAGTCTTCTTTCGCTCAAAAAATTCACAACAGAAACAATTCTTCTCAGATCCTAACATCAGTATCAAACTATAATTATTTTCAATTGTGAGAGGAAAGAATTGTCTAACACCCTACTTTGTTTTTCAATCAAGCAGAAGTAATTTACAGATTTGGAATGAGTATTATTGTTTTCATATAGGGACCATCGCCCTTAATCATTTTTCCAGTTGTTGAATCCTCCTCGTTTTTGAAGTGGAGGTGGTTCTGAATAATTTACAACACTGAAAAAAAAACAAAAAAAACTTTCCCGGTTGACCCTGAATAACGATTCAAATCTCTTCCTACGTTTTTTCCATTTGCAAGCTAATTAAAAAAAATGGGATCTTTGGAGATACCGAGAATAATCTTTGTATTCACACTTTGATGTCTTGAAATCCAAAACATCTACGTTTTGAAAAATGGTTTGGTTAATTGCATTCAATTTTAGTTCTGGGTCAGTGTGAAATGAATTCTACAGGTTTTGGTGTCTGTGCAGTTTTATCGGTGTGATCAGAAACAAATATTGTTGTGTTGCTCTCGTCCCCGTGTTCTGGCTCTGGTGAAACATTACCAGTTCGTGTTACTAATGTCGCCGATGTGAAAGCTGTAGATTCTTCTACATTCCTTAAGTTATTTTCTTTTGCGTTTCATAAACTGAAAAATATTTTACATTCAGTTATGCTTTTCTTCAAACTCGTTACTGTTATTTCTTACGTTTTTGGCTTCCACTTTCATATAATCTGCCTGTACCATGTTGACGAGATGCCTAGAATGTAATAGTTTTCGGCATAGCGTCTAGGCGTAGTCAAAAGACAACCTCGGAAAACTGCAACAGCAGCAGCAGCAACAACAACAACAACAACAACAGTAACTGTAAATACAACATCAATATTAACAACAAATAACAACAATAACCAAAGAGGACATTTTTGTGTTGTTGAAAAACATTTTGTTTAACTTCGTGGTTGCAAGCGCGGGTCCTAGGGTACAGCCTAATCAGCCTAACGGGAAACGCGGCCCTGCATGAAGCGGATGAGAAAGCTTACAATATTCAAAAGTATGTGGGGCCTGTAAGATAATAGTTGTAAAGGGCCCTACAACTAACAACAACAACAACAACAACAACAACAACAACAACAACAACAACAACAACAACAACAACAACAACAACAACAACAACAACATCAACAACAACAACAACAACGACAACAACAACAAAACATGTTCAAATTGAAATTAAGTCTGCTGCATTGTCCATTGAAAACAAGGTTTCACTTAGGAGCAAGACTCCTACAAGATTAGCACTGCTTGTACTAGCGACTTGTCCGTACATGCACTTTTCCTGGCATGGACAATTATCTAATGAGATTAGGCATAACATCTTTGTCCTCGCCAGCACCATCTAAAATGCTATCATTCACATTCGCAGAGATAATGGGCACGGACGTCTTTAGTTTATAAAGCTAGCGCATTAATATCTCTCTCTCTCTCTCTCTCTCTCTCTCTCTCTCTCTCTCTCTCTCTCTCTCCTTGACCCTTTATCGCACTCATTCTTTCCCCTTCCCTTTTTGTCAGCTCTATTTTCTCTGTGAATCCTAACGTTGCTTTTCTTACAATAATGAACGAACAAGTTTTCTTAAAACTCAAATAGTGCCACCCCCCTCCCCCTCCCAACACCTTTCCCACACTTTTTAAAACCCAGAGCCATTATGCTGCTACGAGAAACAGCAAATAATAACGAATGTCTTATTTTGACTTCAAGACATGTTCTTGCTCCCCTTCCATTACTTTGTTCCTGTTTTCTGTATCTATTGTCATCCCGATGATACACAGGGATGGCTAATTTGAGTCCCAAGCGGGTCATTACAACTACCTTCATTGTTCGCTTTCTCCGACACCCAAAAATATATTTTTATTTTACAATCTTCCGTTATGTAACTGCGAGCAAGGGTTATAAGTTGTTCTAGATTTCTTGACACTTTTATGGAGGCTATTTTGCGACGGTTAAGTGCACACAGACCAGGCATTTCTTAATACGATAAAAAGTGACATGAGCTACATCTAAGCGGAAATCAATAGAGGCTTACCCTGTGATCCTGGCATACACGCTACATCTACGGTAAGCAGTTCTACAGAGATACAGAATTGCAGATTACGTGTAAAAGCAAGCAAAACATTTACTTGTCATGCAATGGGTGGATAACATTTTTAGGGTTTTACCCAAGTTGCCCAACCAAAATAACATAAAAGTCACAAAAAGAATACAAAATTAAGAAATCGTTTCTAAATAAATATCATAATGCTAATATGACATCATATAGCCTACTGCAGTTCACTACCTTTGCTTGGAAGAACATGATGTGGAACATCGTATTCTTTTTTGCTACTATATTACACCGAGATCGCGCACGTCAGAGTAGCGAAAAGTAGCGAAAAGAAACAAAAATAACCCAAGAGTGTATGTAGCGTAATAATTATATTAGAGAAAAATCTTCTTTCTCGTGTATGTGCCGTTTTTAGTGTTCTGTTTCACTGGTTGCCAATCCTCTGTTTCTAGCCAGGTATGGATTTTTACCGTCCTCTATTTTTTGCTGCCCCTTTCCGCTTCAAGAAACATATCAGGAAGCTTAAAATAAAATCATATCTACGAAATGAGGACAATTAAATGGAAGTTACATAAAGGGGGATAATTCTAATAACATAGTAATTGAAGTTACTATGAACGAAACTAAAGTTCCAGTTTTATATCGAATCTAATAGTACATTAACGGTACATAGTATCTTTTTTGCTGTTAAAAATATTGTTATGTCCAAAAAATTCAGTGTTTACAACATAGTGCTTATTATTACTACCTTAAAATGCATGACGAAATGTTATTGCGCCCAACCATAAGTCCCCCCCCCCCCGCGCGCCCAATCCCCACCTTTTCAATACAAAGGATCCCCTTGATTGATCATGATAAGTCAGGAAAGAATGAACTACGCTCGTATATTCTTGAAAGCTAAAAAATTATTAGATTTTTATCTAAATCTCAAATCATAAAGGACCATAAGCATAATAATAGTAAAATATCTTTTGGGCGTTAGAGTTTTATCGTGTTGTTTTTCTCCATTCAAACGGACTCGAGATTCGTATTCTCTTTATTATATGTGGTGAGGTATGACTTCGCCCAAGAAGCCCTGCGAATGTATGTCGGGACGAGGCAGCTCATAGAGCTTCTTACCACGACGCTTAACGTAACAGAGTGTTACAAAACCCCTGTATCCCTTTTCTGTCTCTGTTTATACGTTAGTTTTGAGACCAGTTTGCAACAAGCATAGTTGCTGGCAATTAGGTTAAGACGCTAATCAATAACAAGGAGCTCTACCGATTGTCAACACTATTTTATTTAATTGAGAGTGCTTAGGTCCTATTAGGCTGAAATTAAAAAGTTCCCATCCTCTGCTAAAACACATTGCTCGACCTCAAACTGATACACAGGTAGATGTAGGTATATTATTATTAAGATAATCTTTTGGTGTGGGTGTTATCATCTTTTTGACAGGCCAAGATTTTCCTTCCACACTTTGACAACATTATGTACGCCGAGATTAAGATTATTAAGAATTTAGATTTATCCTCGATGAAACGCCTTTGTATCTTAAACTTAATTACATGTACTCTAATCTCCCACCAGAAACACGTTAATGGTTTAAAATCTATATTACCTGTTTTAACTTACATACGTTATAGCTTTGAAAATTTAATTCTGCAGTTTTTAGGTATTCAAGGTGAGAGACAATATCAATTTTTAGGAAAAATGCGTTCTAAATCGATTTTTAATTGTTCTTCTTTCTCCAAGATTTGTTTAGATTTCCAAGCAGTGAAGTAATAACAAGTCTCTAGGTATTGGGGATTTTCAGCAGTGCAATTAGGATGATGCTAATCCCGAATAAAAGCTCCAAAGCCTAGAGGGGACACATTCAATGCCGTAAAATGAAAAAAAAATGTACATAAGAGTCAGAAAAGAGAGCGCGCGAGAGGGGGAAAGAGACAAGGGGGAGAGAGGAGAGAGAGAGATAGATAGATAGATAGATAGAGAGAGAGAGAGAGAGAGAAAGAGACAGAGATAGAGACAGAGACAGGCAGACAGACAGACAGACAGAGATAGAGAAAGACAAGTTTGGAGGAAAAATAGTCTCATGGGATGAAAAAGATTAGATTAAATGGGTGACCAGGAGACACACATTATCTTTTTCAAACCGTACAGTTTGATTAATAGCCAGACTATATCACTGAATGGCCTTGAGACTAATGTATGACAATTTTACGTGTTTCCGCACGGAGCCGCAGCGCGGATACCAGTACTTCTCACTCGGCCGTCAAAAGACAAAGATGGAAATAGACAAATGGTTGGGCGCAATGATATTAATACATTAAGCTCTATATATCTTACCTCTGACTTTGTACGCATCCCCTGAATTTAGTGACATTGCCTGACTATCCTGTCAGTGTTATCACTCTTTTCATGTCTTTATCATTTCTTCCTTGTTATGTCATGAAGTTTAATCAAGGAACACATGCGCAATTAACTAAGTAAAATTATTAAAACCAGAAGAAAAATAAAAATAAGAAACACAACCCACTAAGGATTTTTTTCTTAGAAAATAATCGTATCGATCTCGGTTACTTTATCCAAGTTAAAATAAATTTCACGTGAGGAATATTTCAACAGTTGCGAATAATATATAGTGTCGTTATAAAGGAAATAATTCGCTCGACAAATCTATAAAGGCCACGATATATGGAGGTTTCAAGACTTGCCAAAAGCAATGCTTGTCTTCCTAGTAAAACTAGGACAATCCTGGTGGAAGCCTGCCATTTTCGCCTGAGGCGAGTTGGGGTAGAGGGTAAGTGTGAGGAAGAAGCTCTCCTTTCTTTTTCATTAAGGCTCTAGATCTAGATGTAAATGTTGATCCAGATGGACATGTCCTATTACTATGATTGGCGACAGAAAGACTAGTGGTTCCATTAGGTGACATCGGTCTCTCTCTCTCTCTCTCTCTCTCTCTCTCTCTCTCTCTGACCTCTCTCTCTATCCTTTCTGTTTCGAGCTCTGCCTCTTCTTCCATTATTTTGTCTGTGCTTTCTGTTAGATCTACTCCATACGCTTGCCCCCGTCTCTCTCGCTTCCATCATCCAGTGTAATGAAATGGCCTTTGGGCGGAAACAATAGGATCTCATTTTATTTAATCAATACACTGATTACAACCAGCGCTACTGATATACGATATTGCCTTTCCCTCCAAAGACCGTGCGCTCATCAATTAGACCAGCCCTGACTAGTAAGATAAATCCTAACAACACGGTGCCTTCTTTGTCCTAGTGAGAAAACTAGATCAGGTAAAATAACTATTCGCAGAGGCCCTACGTTACATATTATGAAACATCATTTCTTGTTAAAACTTGAACAGAAATTCGTTAAAATCATTTAAACACATTATTGTGTCTCATTATTACGGAGTATAGTTTGCATTCTCTAAATGTCAAGTAAATTTTCACATGCACCACATTTTAAATGCTATTTCTAAACTAAACTGCAACCAACAAATAAGCCCCCCCCCCCCCCTCCCCCCCAAAAAAACAACAAACAAAAACAAACAAACAACAACAACAACAAAACAAATCAAAACAAAAAAAAAACCAACAACAACAAAACAACAACAAAAAACAAAAACAAAACAAAAAAACAAACAAACAAAAAACAACAAAACAAAACAAACAAAGCAAAAAGAAAACAAGAGCAAGAAAAAAGCAACAGCAGAACAAAAAACAAAAGCAAAACCAATAAACACGAAACAAACAAACAGAAAAAACACGATAGTTTTCAAACAGCTGCACACCATTTTGGGTAATGCAAGACAATAATTACAGCATCACTAAAAAGAACTGTCATATTGTCATTGAAATCCATTTTGTTGTTTTCATAAACTAATAATGTCTAATACAAGGGGAATTCCAAATGCCATAAGATAACAATAGATGGTTTCATTTCAGCAATATTCATTCAGTTTAATACAAATCCTACCCTTTCAGCCTTAAATGTAACACGAATCGTTATTTCAATCTTATCTTATTTATGCATTAATAGCCTACTAATCTTGCTTTGTAATAATTTGTATTCCCTTTTTTTGTTTAACATTGGTGCTTGGTATTAGAGTGATGAAAACCACTAAATAATATGTAGCATTTTCTATCAACATAATTCTTACACATTATTATATACTCAAAAGTTGAAGATAGGGAAATTCCTAAACTTTTTAAAACGTCTTTTCACCATTCCCTAGCTATGAACTTTCTTTATATGAAAAAATCATTTTTGCAAAAATAAAAAAATAAAATAAAAAAATGAATACATAAATATAAAAATTAAATAGCTAAAGCTCGACTTTTTGTTTACGCACTAAAGATATTTTGTACTTTTCAATCTCTGACTAGATACTGGTTTCTTTTGAAATACTTCTCATTTCTGCACCCTTTTATCTCTCTCTCTCTCTCTCTCTCTCTCTCTCTCTCTCTCTAATATATATATTTATATCCCCTCTCTGTGTATCCCTGCCTACATGTCTGCTCTTTTCTGTCCGCATTGATCTTTTATTAATTTCATTCGTTTATATTTTGCTCTCTGCCTCACATCCTTGGGTGAGACGTTATATTTTGTTTGAGGAAGTATGTAATACTGAAGCGTTTAAACAATCATGCTTTGTTCTATAGTGTCTCCAATGTTCCGTCAGAATTAAATTTAACAACATTTCCAGTTTTATTGCGCTATTAATTTTAATCATACCATAAAGTTAACTTAACAAATAGTGTCAGATAACTGCCAGGAGCTCATTACTTAAATTATCCTTGGTTTGACTTTTTTATAGGTTTCAATTCCATCAGTAATTGAAATGTATTGCTGTATTAAAGAAAACCTTCAGAAAGTTAAACAAAATAATGTGATCCACAAGGAAACAATGCCTTGAACGCCAAGTTGCTGGAACAGAGTAAGTGACTCTCTCTAAGTTTTGTGCGGCTTCGTCATTCAATTATAGCTCGCCATGGTGCTGGAACAGAGTAAGTGACTTTCCAAGTTTTGCGCGGCTTCGTCATTCAATTATAGCTCGCTGATTTTCGGTGTTTTTGTCCTTGCACAACCCACACATGAAATCTTATAAAATGAATTAATTGATATGCCATTATAAAACGATTTACGCAGTGTCATTTTAAATGTTGCTGGTGTTCAATTTGTAAATGCCAGTCCCGAAAAATAGATACTGACAACAAAAGGAAGAAATCTAAAGGTAAAAAATGTCTTCCTGTGTTTGATTTAAAACTTGAACAGTTGTCTCGATCTAAAAAAAAAAAAAGGTAAGACCGAAAAGATGAATCTTTCATTATTGCAGGTAAAAAGGGAGTGAAGAGAAGATATCACAGTAAACAATATCTATTATTTGATTTCTTGTAAGGTATTATAGGTGGACTGTTAAGTTTTAAATAAGTGGCGGATATTATTTTTGGGGAACGTATTTATAATATTTAATACATTTGTAAACATTTGTTTGTTTCAACTTTGAATATCTGAAGTTGCACTTTCAACAAAAAGCAATTTAATAAAATAAAGTAAAAAATCCTAGGGAGTTTAATCTATTCTTTTGAGACAAATTATTATGAGAAACTTAAAATCAAAAGAGTCTCAATTTTTGACATTCAGCAATTGATCTATGTGAAATATTGGAATCAGTTTCCACTACAGCATTTGTAGGACCTCATGCCATGATGTCGATTCTATGTAACACAGTCGGAGTCCCTCTTACACACAGTCATATACATGCAAAGAATTTATAAATATGATCCGGGCTTTATTACAACATCAAAGGTAAAATCAAAGGAGAGATGTGTGTTTTGTTTTTAAGTCACCCATTACGATGTTAAGACACACACAATACGGAATAATCCGGTGCAACATCAAAGTGCAAGGACAAAAAAAAAAAAAAAAATAAAAAAAACAAAAAAAACAAAAACAAAAAACAAAGGAAAAAAAAGGAAAAAAAATAAAACACAGAAAAAAACCCCACACCCAACAGTTCAAACGCAAAAAGGCTTAAGTACAACGCTATCTTATGAATCATCGTAAGAATAATTATGCTATTAAGAAGGCACAATGTTGTACTTACGGCCCCAAGGCTTTAAGATTCAGAAAATGAACAATTGAGCTTTAAATTTTAGACAGAACAAAACTATCCAACGGTTATATAAGAGAGTTTGAAAGATATTTCAATAAAAAATTAATAGATTTTAGGTAGATGAAAGATTTCCTGAACAGCCTTACATCATCAATACCTTCAAGGCACTAAGGCGTCACGGATGCTCATACTGTCTCAGCGATTGGATAAAATGACAACTCTGTAGGGTTCCCTCTTGTATGCGGCTGCTACAATCTCCAGTTTCTGTTCTATAGATTATGTCGCTTCCAACGTCTAGGGTTCACAGCAATCTATTTGCACTCTCTTTTATCGAATACTAAATAGGGTTTACCGAGATGGATGGTCTAGTGGATATTACTGTGACATTGTTCAATAGCAAATCGAAATTATTGCCTCCTAGAGAGTCTTAGTTTTTTAAGAACATATAACCCACTTTTTTTACTTTCAATTTTCCGTAGCTCTTTCAAGTACGCTTTTATTTTTTAAATTTGCTATCGGACACTGATTTTTTTTCATTGATATTTTTTTCAAATTAATCTTTTCGAGCTTACATTTTTGCTTTTTGGGTGGGTTCCTTTCCTTCCTCTTACAGGTAAACTTATGAACATGAATGTTTATCCATCTCTAATTCTCTGGACATAGGGTTATCTCATTTCTATGTCACAATTTGTAAGACTATGCCTACTTTAACATCTGGTACAATAAAAGCATATACTGAGCCCTACAGGTAACATTCTTAACCCGCTTTCTTTTTTCTATATATACATAAGACTGCAGACATGAACATGAAAATGGTACCATTGACAGAAATACGCATATGATACGGTACTTACATGAATGATAATGAATGATCAAGATATGAACCGTAAAGAAGAAATAAAATCTTTCCTTAAGTGGTGTGACATAAACCATCAGTTATTCTGGTCTTGAGTATTAGTAAAACTGGTAAACAAGGTAAGAATCCGGAAAATAATGACATTTAAATGCTTTGGATTTCTTCTAGACAACAAACTCATAGAAATAATTATAATACAGTTGTAATTGTTAATAAAGTAAAACCAAGGATGTACTGCTTAAGGAAACTCTTTCTTTCAACATTAATCCAAATCTTGGTCAGCAGATTATTAGTTTTCGCTATCGTCTGTTGTGGAGGTAATGTCCAAAAACAAGACAAGAACAGACTGAACAAAATTGTAAGAAAGGCAGGGGAAAAGTAGGTAAAAAACAAAATGACCTTGACTTATTTTTCCAACTACGCACAACAAACAAAACGTCAGAAATCATAAAAGATCCCACACATCCATTGCACAAAGTAGACACATTGAGCGTAGCGGCAGGTACAGAACACAAAGGCACGAACATCCAGACATTCAAAATCCTTTATATTAAAATCAATTAATTTTTTTCCAATAATAAACATAGGAGGGCATTGCAGGATTAGAAATCTTCTGCGCCTAAAAAAGTACCAAATTCCTGCCATTGGTTTTTTGTAAAGTTAGAACAATCTTAGATAATTCTGGCATGGCATTTTATTCGTTCGTAGTTTTTGGTAAATAAAATTTTATGCCTCTATATTTGCATTAAGCAAGGATATGGGAAATATAATCATAAATACATAGTTTTAATATGGCCCATTATTATACATTCGTAAATTTTATTTCTTGCCTATTTTTTTAAGTAATCATACAATACTATATAATGCGCGCTAGTGCGTGCGCGTGTATGCGTGATAAATATAGTCATTGATGCATGTTAGGATTTTCCAGAATATTTCACTTAAGAAAAAGTGCAATATTTTTCAATGTATTCAATGTAAAACATTACATTCTTTTTCGTAACTGCATTTGCACATTTCAAATCTAGTTACATCCTGCAAACCCTCGTTCTACATGTATGTAAATAGCGTTTGATTTGTTAACGATTTTTAAGTATGATAAGTGATACATTTTCATTGTTTTTTTGTACTTTTATATACAGTTACACTTTTTGTTTAATTATGTATTATCTATTTTTAATGTAAATGGGCACGTTAATCTCAATTTTTCCAAAGTGTTTTGAGAAAGTCATTCGTATCTTATCTTATCTTATCTTATAAGATGTCATAGGCTTAATAGTGACTGCTTGTTACAATTTTATCTAGGATTATTTGAGGTGGACAGAAAATGATACTTTTTTCTTTCAAACACACACACACACACACGCACACACACACACCTTGGACAAAGGGATTTGATAAAGAGGTTCGTGGCATCAGTTTTTCTACGTTTCAAATGACATTCAGAGAATGTATGTGTCACAATTCCTTTATCAAGCATTTAATTATTTACTTTTTGTTTCATCCACCCTTCTTCAACTTAGAGGAAAATTTCGTATGTCCGAGTGAGAAGGAGTGAAGCAGGACAGATTGGATTCAGCTGTGGTTTTTATTACCATCAGTTACTATGACACAACAATAGGCAATAATGATAACTAGCGGACATTTTAAACATTACTTATAATGCAAATGGTTCAATACATGTCGTTACCATCGAAAGTTGTTATCGGCCCATATCATGAGATAAACGGCAATAATACTTTGAATTATATTCATGGTTAATTTCCGCGGCAGGGTTACTCAAACAATGAGGGTTGGTCGGCCTATGAGGGCGAGGTGGGGCCGCGCTATGTGGCGATATTGACCAATAAGATTTGCCGGTGAATAGCAGGACACGTTTGTGATAACATTTATGTATCTGCTTAGTAAGGGTCACTGCGAGGAAATTAGCTTAACAAGCTTTATCACATGACACAGCAACAAAGTGTTGTGTGAACATACTTTGACAAACGCTTTAAATATGACACTTAAAGGTACGGAGAGGAGGTCTAGAGGTTCATGAAATGTTAAGTATAAAAATTAAATTCGATTTTTCAGTTTACCCGTAATTCTTTATTGATCTTTAATCATTTCTAAGCCAAATTCAATTGTCTAAAAATGAATAAAAATAGAAAGATGAAGTTACCAAAAAGGATTTTGAGTTGTATATCTTGCAACTGAGTCAAGATCCATTAATGACTTACCCATTTTTAACATTTTCATAAGAACAATAGTAATACTAAGAAATAACCACAAAATGAGGCATGGGGAAAGTCAAACATGTGCTGTTGTATCCTAAGGGATTAGAAACCATGTTCGCTTGATCCATTTACAGCCTGTAGCTTATCTTATATTACGTATTTTATGTCACGTGCAAATTATGTGTCGATTTAATCTTTTTGGAAGTGCTTTGAACCATGATCTAAAAAGTAAACCAACAGCTTACAGTCAAAAATGGGTTTCTTCGGCAATAAAGTTAATCATGCACACTGAAAAATACAATAGACCAAACTTTTCTTCGGCAATAAAGTTAATCATGCACACTGAAAAATACAACACACCAAACATTATGAGAATGGTAAACTGAAGCTGAAGATATGACTAAATTTAATCTCACATTGCACGTCAATATCGCGTATCACGCTTGATTCAACTCATGGCTTTACATTGAGAATAAGTATGAGGAAAAAATAATAATATAATCAATATACAGTAATACAATGCCGATGGACAACCCGAAAAGCTCGACTGCTGCAGTATGCGACTATCCCTGTTCATACTTTGATGTATTTGTGATCGGTGAAGTCAAATATTAAAGAAGAAGCGCTTCACCGCCAATTCAATTTTCTCCGCATACTCACAGGTAAGGTAATTATTGCTTATTGTCGTTCCTTTCGTTCACCCATGTATACATCGGATCTTGGGAACCACTTTTTTGCATCTTAGATAGTGTTTTGAAGGCTGTAAACTTATTGAGAAATGCATACCGGGCCTAGTTACGTTCAATTATTAGAAGAATCATAAAGTAAACATTACTTACCTGTTCGCTCCATCACTGTATAATAATGAGATACGATCAAGGAAGCTCTCGAGTAATGCACCTATTAAGACGACGACTTTCTCGCGCTGTTATAAGGGTGCGCTCTCCCGACAAATTTGATTGTCGAAACATTCATGATAGCGCGTTAATGCTGAGATCCTCTGTCGCTGAGTTGTCTTAAAACAAATACGACCGCAGCAGTTAGTGAACGGTGAGCGGCTGCGAAGCTGAATGGCAGAGCATTCGACTGCATAATAGAGATTTTTACAGCACACAGGCCAATTATAATCGTAAATTCCTTGAACAAAATTGATCATAATACGTCTTCAAGAGAGAAGATAGACAAACAGATGTATAGTTAGATAGATAGAGATAGGTATATAAATAGAAAGACAGATAGATAGATAGATAGATAGATAGATAGATAGATAGATAGATAGATAGATAGATAGATAGATAGATAGATAGATAGATAGATAGATAGATAGATAGATAGATAGATAGATAGATAGATAGATAGATAGATAGATAGATCGATAGATTGATAGATAGATAGATAGATAGATAGATAGATAGATAGATAGAAAATTCTAGATTGGATTAAAGATAAAATGCTCCTAGATTTCATATTTGTAATATAGATCTAGTTGAGCACTCTCATCTCTACTTTTTTCCTAAAAAAAGAAACTATGTAAATAGATAGACAGATAGATAGATAGATAGATAGATAGATAGATAGATAGATAGAGAGACAGACAGACAGACAGACAGACAGACAGACAGACAGAGACAAACAGAGCCAGACAGAGCCAGACAGACAGAGACAGGCGGTGACCAAGATACAGAGAAAAAGACAAATCAGTAGACACAGAGACAAGGAGCAAGAAAGGGAGAGAAAGTGAAAGACATAGAGAAAGACAGAGAGCAAGGAAGAGAATGAAAGAGAGAAAGAGAGAGACAGAGAGCAAGCAAGAGAATGAAAGAGAGAAAGAGAGAGAGACAGAGAGCAAGCAAGAGAATGAAATAAAGAAATAGAGAGAGACAGACGAAGAGATAGGGGAGAGAGACAGAGAGAGACACAGAACAAGAGAGAGAATGAATAGAGAAAGAGAGAGAGTGAGGCGGAGAGAAAGAGAGAGACAGAGAGAGGGAGACAGAGGGAGAGGCAGAGTGCAAGGAAATGAATGAAAGGTAGAAAGAGAGAGAAACAGAGCAGAGGCAGACACAGTCAGATATACAGACAGACTAGACAAAGACAGACAAGGACAGAGACAGAGAGCTGAGGAAAAATTTTTGAATTTCTATATATCACTAATTTCTAACTGTTCTATGTAGGTATTATGAACGGCACAACGTTCCTATATAATTCTTGAAATGGCTTAAACGTAAGTAATAATCGCACCTGAGCTACCAATTAAAACTGCTTCAAATTCAAACACATTGTAAACACACACGAAAGAACAGCACTTCCTAAACTTTAAATAAATAATTCCAAAGAGCATTTTGGTTTTCTCGCCTTCCTCTCTTCTCGCTTCGGGAGAGATGGGACATCTGGCCGCTGATACGGATACAATATGAAGTTATCAGAGCCTGCAGTGCGCCCTCCCCCTGGTCCCCCGATAATTAACATTGAACGCCCCAGCCTGATACAGGGCCAACATTGGATACAAGAAACGAGAGGGTTAAAACAAGCCCGAGGGTGGACAGAAGTTTAGGGTTTGTGAGAGAGGGAACAAGAGATATGTAGGTTGGTAGATAAATAGTTTCATAAATAGATAAAAAAAAATATAGTTGTTGAACCTTAAGTAGGACGTTAATATATAATGTAGATAGATTGATAGATAGATAGATAGATAGATAGATAGATAGATAGATAGATAGATAGATAGATAGATAGATAGATAGATAGATAGATAGATAGATAGATAGATAGATAGATAGATAGATAGATAGATAGATAGATAGATAGATAGATAGACATATATAGATAAATAGATATATAGATAGAGATAGTAGTCAGAGAGAGAGAAAGAGAGACAGACAGATACACAGGCACACACACACACACACCGACACACAAAGAAAGAAAAAAGAGAGATTGGGGTAGAAAGATAGATACATAATAAAGAGAGATAGAGATAAGAGATACAGAAATAGAGCGATGGAGAGGGAGAAGAAGAGATACAGACAGCAGACAGACAAGACAGAGAGAGAGAGAGAGAGAGAGAGAGAGAGAGAGAGAGAGAGAGAGAGAGAGAGAGAGAGAGAGAGAGAGAGAGAGAGAGAGAGAGAGAGAGAGAGAGAGAGAGAGAGAGAGAGAGAGAGAGAGAGAAGCGAAACTATGACAGGGAGACGCGGTTTTTTTATGAGCCTTGAAGTGAGTAACGCGGATGTTGCTCAGGTCGCGCCGCGTTGTGTGAAGATGAGCGTTGTTTGAAGGCTGTACTGAGGATGGGCCTTGCTCCAGCGGTCTAAGCTCAATATCGCACCCCACTGGTCTTCTGATCGATACACCGGCGCTGCCAGACGCCTTGGCACGGGAAACAGATGTTTCAAGCAGGAAAACTAAAAATAAACAAGTGTTATATCTTGGTTCATATCCCTAAGAAAACCTGGCGTCCCCGTCATAGTTTCATCAATATTGAAACATTTAACGGAAATCGAGCTCCCTTTGTTTACTGTTAGTGTTACATGAAGTGAAAAAAAGTATTGTTTCCCTTGAAATTTAACTTTCTTTCCATTTTAGGGAACATTCTATGCCATCGCCCTGTTTTAAATACTTAAATGACTAAACATAAGAGTGTTATAGGAAATTTCGGCTGCCCTTGATATGAGGTTTTACTGATCTGGTCCTGAAGGAGATATTATAACAGTGGATTTTTTGCACAGAGGCTCCAGGTGGCTCAGTCAGAAGAGCGCGCGGCTCTTCACGAGAAGGTTCAAGTAATGAGTGGGTTCGGGTCCCAGCTAAGATCTGCTGTCCCTGCTCTCCCTGGGTCTATATGGCAACACGCACAACCAATAAACATTAGTCTTGAGACCCGTCCATGAAACAAACTAGATGCTGATGTTGAACGTGGTTAAGAATCGAACCACAATAAATTCATATTCATTATTGTGATGGAACTTTCACCGTTTTGGCGGCGCGGTGGTGCTTGGGTTAGAGCACCGGCTTGATGCAGGAGGTCCGTGAAGCTCCGTTCCAGTGACCCAGTTTTTATCCACTGGTTGGGTCGGTGTTGGTATAATGTGACTGACAAAGTCCTCGGTACCCAACTCTATGTTATCCTCACCGTGTATGGCCTTTCTTTCGATGCAGGTGAAGTTAGATTAGAAGTGAGCTTTGCTTTGGTGCTTATTGGATTTGTCTTTTCATTTGCTTTTAAGATTTCAAATGTTCTCACAAAACACAAGTGCAATCAAAATGTACCCTCTTTATTTTGGGATGGTGGTCAGAAAGCAGTCATCGTGGATCGTTTGGTAGAAAACTACACCTTCGCAGCATAGCAAAACTGAGGCACACGGAGCGCTCCAAGTCGACTGGAGTAATAGTTTCGGCAGTAGCGCGAAGATTAAGGCTACTTAAAATGTATATAGATTGATCCGAGTCTTTATCCATAACAAACAGATGGCAGATACTGAAGGAAACCCACATTAAACTTGCTGATAAAAGATAGCGTGAGATGAAACACCAGTTTCATTCTTTGTACCATTAACCAGTCTTTTTCCTTAACGCATTTTAAATGACTCGTTTTTATTTCAATCATTTCACTAATTTATTATATTATAAACTATCAGATATTAACTTGTATTGTTCCTTCCCTTACACTTTTTGTCTATTTTGCTGCAAATTTATTTACTTTCTCTTAAAGCGCTTAAGTGGAATTTGAGAAATTTAACTCTGTTCAAACTTTTTGTTTATTCTGATCTTGGCTCTATTTCTCAATGTAATTTGTTTCGTGAATGCAATCATCCATTTTTGGGGGCAATTTTGATTAGGACTTTGTTTTAGTATTTGCAATATTTCATTATCTTTTCACCGATTGGATGGGGTCGCTAATTCTATAGAAATAAACTTATTTTTCGGCCAAGCTGTAGAAAAAATCCAACTATCTCCCAGAATAAGGTTTTGTTAATCCCAAGAAATATTATATACAGTGCTAAGCAAAATATTAGTGATTTGCACCGTTTTTTTTCATTATTTGATAGAAATACGATACTTTTATTTAATGTATATAGTTATATAGGAAAAGTTTAAAAGACACGTCCTCAGTCCTGTGGGTGGGAAATCTTAATGAGTAGGCCTATATCTGCCGTATTCAGTTACTGAAGAGTACACTTATTGTACAACCATGAAAAAAAAAAGAAAAAAAAAAGACTGGCCTCGGCCTAGTTACGGTGCACATGGGCCTACAGTTTTATTGTTTTTTTAAATCCCATTAATTTATGTAAACAACCCAAAAAGTTAAGAAGTGTCGACCAGGGCCTGAGATTATGCAATTTTTAAATTTTAGACAATACACTTTTCCCTAATAAGCATTTGGACCTAGATATAATTTATTAATTAACGGTAGAAAGTTATGAATTTTGAAAGTGTTAGTGCACTGGACGATAAATAGAGCTACATTCATGAAAATTGTCAGGAAGATTGGTGCTGTAGTTAATACTGCAGAGGCGAGCAAAAATTGAGCTTATTTTGTTTGTAATATAGGCTAGTTAAGAACCCGTTTTTTGAACGGAAAATGCCATTTGCTAAAATATAGGAAAACGAGCATGATCACATTACAGTCTGCTGGCAGTAAACCTGGATCGGACACCAAATAAGCATAATATTATTCTAAAAAGTTATGTGGAGAGAATCAGTGGTAAAGCAAACAGTTTGAAAAACTTTTAAAAATTGTATAGATTTGTTTTTATTTTGCAGGAATAGACAATGGTGTTTAAGCTGGGCGTGATAACATCCGGGATAAGACTTAAATAGATAGCTTAATAAAAAAAGCGAGTAAAATAATTAAACTAGACTTACCACTTTTCATTGATCTCAATAAGAGGCCACTATTGAAAAAATGTCTAGATGTAACCAAAGACATCAACCACGAAGAGTTTATGTTTTCTACACGCAGCGGTCGCATGTTTCAACCTAAAGCTAGAATCGACCGCTACAATAACTCATTAAAATTGTGTACCATCAGGCTCACAGCAACTGAGGAAGACATAATAGAACAATTGCGTGTATGCGAGCTTGTAGCTGTGTGTGTGTCTGCGTGTGTGTATACGCACTACATATATATTATAGTTCGAATAGAAATATTTTTCGGCCAAGCTGTAGAAAAAATCCAACTATCTCCCAGAATAAGGTTTTGTTAATCCCAAGAAATATTATATACAGTGCTAAGCAAAATATTAGTGATTTGCACCGTTTTTTTTCATTATTTGATAGAAATACGATACTTTTATTTAATGTATATAGTTATATAGGAAAAGTTTAAAAGACACGTCCTCAGTCCTGTGGGTGGGAAATCTTAATGAGTAGGCCTATATCTGCCGTATTCAGTTACTGAAGAGTACATTTATTGTACAACCATGAAAAAAAAAATTTAAAAAAAAAAGACTGGCCTAGGCCTAGTTACGGTGCACATGGGCCTACAGTTTTATTGTTTTTTTAAATCCCATTAATTTATGTAAACAACCCAAAAAGTTAAGAAGTGTCGACCAGGGCCTGAGATTATGCAATTTTTAAATTTTAGACAATACACTTTTCCCTAATAAGCATTTGGACCTAGATATATTATGTAGAGGCACAAAAAGTTGAAAAAAAGGAGATCAGGCCTATTTAGATCTAGATCTATAGACATGTCTCAACGAGTATTTTGATCTAAATCTAATTAGGAAAAAAAGATTAGACCAATTTAGATGTAGACATTCATCCAGATACGCCTAAACCTGTTCCGGTCGTTTATTGGATGTACCCCACTTTAGCAAAGTAAGTGGGTCACGAAGTTCTGTTTCTTTTGTTTAATCAATAGACGGTAAGTAATTATGAATTCTAAAGGCACTAGTGCACTGGGCGAAAAATAAAGCTTCTTTCAGGCAAAATTCTGAGAAGGTCGGCACAGCAGTTAACTAGATAGAGGTGAGCGCAGTGGCGTAGGGTTGTTGCAACTCGGGTCGGAACACATTTAGCCGCCTCCTTTCTATCAATCACATTATATAATCTACATGATGATATATACAGACGTTATGGGAGAGAGTGAGAGTAATGAGTAAACCAACAGAAGATGAACATAAATGAGTGCAAATGCTAGAATGAGTCTGTGTAATGGGGCGGTTGTACACTGAAGAGAGATGAGAGAGAGAGAGAGAGAGAGAGAGAGAGAGAGAGAGAGAGAGAGAGAGAGAGGGAGGTGGGGGGAGACAAAAGAATGTGTATACCTAATATATGTATATACATGAAAGTACGTAAAAGTTCCGTTTGCACCAAAGACACGCCTTCCTTGATTTGGCAAACGCAAATTGATTAATTAGTTCACCAAAGTCAAGACTCTCAGTTTGTTCCCTTTCAACAGACAAAGTGGTCAAGTTTGTCAGCCGGTTTTGTCCCATGATGGACCTAAAAAAAATCCAGCTTGGAGAAACTCCGCTCACATGATGCTGCGGATACAGCCACTTTCAAATAAATTCGCATAGCGATGGTTAGGTTGGGGACGGTTTCTTGAGTTTGCATTATGCCATCCACTGAAGTAAGTTTACAACGTCTCACTATTCTGTAGACCTCCCTCTTTCTGTCACACCTTTTACGAATCTGCGCAGTCGATTGACTTCCATGACAAGTTCTTCAGAATTGATTTCGGAATATGCCGATGTCAGTTTGCGAATGCACGCACTTTCATTTCATCTGAAGTATCTTCACGTACAAGTTGAGACTGTTTTAGAAATTGAAAACAATCACAAATCGACGACATTTGCTGAAACCTCTGGTGAATCTCTTGAGATAGAGAACCCAAACAAGCTAGCATTTCTCTGCGAAGCTCTTGCTCTAATGTGAGACCAGCATCCTCATCCTCTTCATCAGGCATTCTTCAACTTCTGCGAATTCTCCGTTCAATGGCGATTCCCATCTCTTCACAAATGTCTGTTGATTTGACCACTGTGTCGGCAATCTGTGATTCTCTGCAAAAAGTCATCCAAATTACGAATCTTTGACGCACACTGAATACGGTCCAGATTTTATTTGCGTAATGTGCACTTCCGAGTGTATGGGCTCCCAAATGTAAAGGAAACAAAGGAATGACAACTTTTGTATGGCACTAAGAAGCAAGCCTGCTTCTTCTCTTGTTCCTTGTGTTTCTTCCGGATCTGTCAAAATTTCGAGAGATTTGAACTGTGGTTGTTGCAGGGTAACACGCAGCTAGAGGATTGGTTTGCTTTATCCGCTGTTGAACTCCGGTTCGCACACCAGCGATCACTGAAGCATTATCATATGCTTGCCTTCTACAATTTTCAATCTGAAGACCATCACATGAAAGTTTATCTAAGATGACAGTCGTCAATGCCTCTGCCGTTTTGCCTCTTATGATGAAATCCAGGAACGGTTCTTTGACCTCCACCTTTCTTTTTTTATAGTCTGTTTTAGCTGATCTTGGTGAGAAATGTCTGGTCTGCTGTCGATAATAATGGAAAAATATTTTGCCTTTACAATGTCGCCTATAATTTGATTTCTCACACGTTGACCCATGATATCAATCAAATCATTTTGTTTTTGTGGCGATGGGTAACTCTGTTGACCTTGAGTTATTCTGGCACCGAACAACATGTTCCCGCAACACAGGATCATAGTTTGAAAGTAATTTTGTCAGTTCAATAAAGTTTCCATAATTATTGGATGTGTCGTTGGCCTTAATCGTTTCTACATGACCTAGAAACGTCAGGTTTTGCTTTGACAAAAATCGTAAAAAGCCTGGTTTTCAGACTTTCTTTTGAAGTAGCCATAAAGCGTAACCTAAGCGCCTCTCTCTCTCTCTCTCTCTCTCCCTCTCTTTCTCTCTCTCTCTTTCTCTCTTTCTCTCTCTCTTTTTCTCTCCCTCTTTATTTCGTTTTCTTTCTTTCTTCCCTTCCTTTTTTCTTCTCCGCTCCCCCTTTTTTTGCCGCCCCCCTCCCCACTCTCAGTGCCGCCCGGGGCGGACCCCCCCCCCCCCCCCCCCCCCCCCCCCCCCCCCCCCCCCCCGCGGGCGAGGCGCTCCCCCTTTTTTTGCCGCCCCCCTCCCCACTCTCCCTAAATACGCCACTGGGTGAGCGAGCTTAATTTTTGTAATATATACATAGAGATAGACATAAGAGATACAGAAATAGAGCGATGGAGAGATACAGACAGACAAGACAGAGAGAGAGAGAGAGAGAGAGAGAGAGAGAGAGAGAGAGAGAGAGAGAGGGGGGTGTTCTTACATACACAATCGCTATATCATAGGAATTTGAATTAGGTTTAAAAAATGTAACTAATCAAACGGGTAATATTGATTTAATTCAAAGAAATTTATTCAACAGAAGCTAGCCCTGTAAAAAACAAACTGTACTTGTTGAAAGATATTCCAGTGAAAATTTTCTACAATTCGTAAAAATCGCATCGACATAAATTTATCAGTATTAAACTGAAAGAGACTTGATAATATAAAATAGCAATCAGACCTTCTCATTTTAACTCATAAAAATTCCAACTAGGAGAAAGATGAATGTTGAGTTGCGAAAAAAAACATAAGAAGAAAAGGTGTTCAAATTTACAACATTCAGAAACCAAACTAAAAAAATTACTTTAAGATGGAAAAAATAAACTCATCTGGTGGGGATTGACAAATTATCAAATTATCTCTATGTTCATCCTATGGAAACTCATTTTTGCGAAGTAGAATAAACTACGTGTGTAATGCACTTATTATAGTCTGTCGATGTTAGATTTGCTATAATTATGCTTCAATAACCCTAAAATATTCATTGCGATGAGCAATTGTATATGTCTTTGATCTCCAAGTTCGAAACATGCAGTATGGTTGATTTGAATTCAAAAGACATGCGATGCATCTTTCTGCTAAAATCCCCGGAAAACTGTTTAGGTCTTCTTCGTGTTTCCTATTTCTACGCAGATTTTATTCATATGAATAATTGCAATTTATTTTTATCAATGCACCACATTAAATACGCAATCGCTGTTTTTTAAACAAAATTTATTTGCGAATTTTCGTAAAGAAAATAAATAAAACAAATTTAACGAAAGATTAGCCTTAAAATAAAAAAGGTGTTCTTAATTTCTATTTTTGTTTGATATTTATTTAAAAATAGATCAAACTCTTGCTGATGAGCCAACATGAAAGCGAAAAAAAAACTTCCTTGTGAAGAATTCGACCCTTTCATTATAAGCGGATCAAGAACTCTGACGAACAGTCATAGATCAACCTAGCTGGGAATGTTAGGTCTCATTTGCCAGTTGTTTTTTTTTTTTTTACCAAACGACAGTGCGATTTATCTGTTTCACCTTTGTTGCTTTGCATTATGAAATAAGACTAAATTTTTCTCAGCCAGTATACTCGTAACAAGAATATAAAATACCCTTATTACACAGGATCATATTCAAAGCTGAATTTTTTTTTTGTTTTTTTTTATGCCTTAGCCTTCTTTCATAAAAATCATGATTTTAGGTTCTCGTTTTTCTTTAAGTAGCTGAAGGCAAAGAAACCGTGAAATGTCTTTCAAGGACGCATAAAATAAAGGTAGAAATTCTTTTATATAATAGGGGAAAAAATAATGACTGCCACTACAGCTCCTAAGGAATCTGTTGCTGTTGCTGCTGCTGCTGCTGCTGCTGCTGCTGTTGATGATAATGGTAATTGTGATACTGATAGCGACGATGGCGATAGTGATGATGGCGATCATGACGACGATCATGGTGACAAAATTATTGTGATTAACATCAATTATAATGGTGGTTGAGTGATGGCAATGGAAGAAAAGGATGATGATAACGCTTAATAAAAAAGTGTACACCTTGCTCTAACAATTGATGTTATGAAAATAAGAACTGTTTGTTCAGGAGATCACGCCCACAGATATCTGATAAATTTATCCTTTGACGAAATTTTTATTAAGTTTCTCTGCCTGACAGTATTGCACTTAAACAAACCAGCATATTAAGTTGATAGGCATGATGTGCCTCGTTGGGTATCTTTTTAAAATGATTTTAAACAATATTTAATTGATTGATGCATATATTTTAAAGACCTACAATCTTTGTGCGAAAAGTAGGTCGTATTAGTATTAAAGTAATGCACTCATTGAAATGTGAACTGTTCTTAGAAATGAGTCAGGCCTTGTTAGTTCATATTTGATAGTTGATAGACACAACAACAGCATTGTTACTGCCAAACGATGAAATACGCATATTTGGGATAAAGTGCTCTTTTCTAAAAAAAAACGTTTATTCCATATGCTCAAAGATTTTAGTTTTAAATGCTTAGCCTGAAGATTAATTTTATATCACCACCATTTTAAATAATTGCCAACGTTTATTATGATTTTAACATCTTAAGGTGAGTTGAATAGAATAAATTCAACATAGAGTAAAACTGGAAAAGATCCATTCAGTTCATAATGTAGTAGGTTGTAATAGATTGTGTTTTCCAGGCAAAAAGGTGTGTCGTGAGTTGTCATTGAATTTTTTAAAGATGGCGGCTTAGGATAGTTTATTATCAAAATAAAATTACTCTCCATAAAAAATTAAATGAATTAAAGAGTTGATGATTTTAACCATTTCTCCACTGAAACGATGGAAATAAAGCATTAAGTAAATACAAAAAGATTATATCACACACACACACACACACACACAAATATTGCTCACATTTTGCCAATGCTATTGATTGATAAAACCAACGTAAAAACGAATAAAATCATCGACCATTAAATCTCACCGAGACAGTTTTAAATCTAATTTGCAATATCTAATGAAACGAGTTTAAATTATATCAATGGAGAAAATATGATATTGAAACAACAACGACAATAAGAAAAACAACAACAACAACAACAACAACAACAACAACAACAACAACAACAACAACAACTACCAAACAATAAAAACCCTGTTAAAATGTGGTGGCTAAAATTGAACCAAATTTACTAGAAAATGTTAGTTTTCTCTTTAGATTGTATCTTTGACTATATTTCAAATCAATTTTCAATAATTAAGGGTAATTAGGTACAAGGGATTTAATTAGTGCATCTCAGGCTGGGAGCTACATGGGATTTCAATATGATCGATAAATATTATGATTAATCACTATTTCAATAATGATCATTAACATATAAAGCCTGTTTTTGCATGCAATCAGGCTATCTTGAGAGAGAGAGAGAGAGAGAGAGAGAGAGAGAGCAAGAGATAGAGAGAGGGAGAGAGAGCGAGAGAAAGAGAGAAAGGGAGAGGGAGGGAGGGAGAGAGAGAGAGAGAGAGAGAGAGAGAAATACCAATTAATAGTCTCATAAATGCCTGGGAGGAGTACGATGAAATTCCAAGAAAAATAAGGTAGAGAGAAAGATAGATTGTGAAGGGCACTGCGGAGTTTTCATGGGCTTTTCTTCACTTTTGATTTTTTCTTTTTAGGCTTGCTCCAAGTGAGGATATTCACCGTTTAGAAATCAGTCTGCTTTTTAAATACAGTAAAAAGAGTGAACCCTCTCAGTTTAAGATAAATATAGTGACTTCCTTTATTCAAATCTAAATATATCTACACAGCTTGTTTGCCTTCCAACAATTTCCGAACTGCTTTCACCAATCCATTGGCACTCACAATGTATTATTACATATAATTATACATTTTCTTTATAAAGGAAAGGCCTTCAGTATCAATTGTAAAGCTGTGCCTCACATTTTGAATGAACACAATACTCAAAATTGTAGTCCAATCGTATTGCCAAAAATAACCCCCCCAAAACAAACTTTTGTAGAGAAATCATCTCATTAACTCATCATATTGAAATCGTCTATAACTAAAATATCTCAGCAGAATGCCACAACTGCATGTGCCCTGCAGTTTTGGGGAAGTGTTGGCGACATAAGGAGTGACTGCCATATGGTTTTACATTAATTTGTTTGAGAGGACTCTTTCTATTAGAACAGAAAAAAATACCTATCTTCTTGATGAAGTGCGCGAGAAAAGAAAAACAGCTGCAAATGCTGCTGCTTATAACAGCTGCTTGTCATGAACGTCGTGAAAACACGTCCATTTTGAAGACTGTTATCCCTTTTCAAGTGGCTACAGCACATTATGTTTTTCTTTCTTACAGATGCGAAAAATAGGGAGAATTGTGAAACTCTTCCTCTGAGTGCTCTCCCATCTCGCTCTCTGTCTCAGTCTCTCTCTCTTTCTCTCTCTCTCTCTCTCTCTCTCTCTCTCTCTCTCTCTCTCGTTCTTCACCCGCCCTCTATAATTTAGTTTCTCTGTTATTTTGACTACATGTATTTATGTTTCTACCCAACTGACTCAGTTTTATTGGAAAATGTTACTTTTTCTGCGTGTTTAAAACTATCCAGTTATGAACCCCACGCTCTCTGTTAACTTGTACCATTGTGATTGTTTAGTTTAACGTCTCCAAGTGTTCTCTAAGAATCCTAATCAGAAAGGGCGGCTTTAGCTGGGATGTGGGAGACCTGCTGGGGATCGAATCTCAAACCTCCTACTCTAGTCCAGACGTCTACAGACTGAACCATTTAGCTTCTTGTCGAGACTTCACGTATCAAGCCAGCATGTTTTCGATAACGCGAGGAGAATAAAGATGGTATTTACAAAGGTCTTAAAAAAACGGAAAAAAACCCAACCCATTATGATTAGACCGGGGCTGAGAAAAAAAGAAATCGCTGTTCACAACGCAACCGCGACATCAAGGGGAAAACCACCATCTACAATTTAATGATACATGTATTGAAGACCTCCCTGAGTTAGTTTTGTCATCTGTTTTCCGTTTAATTAGATAATGAGAATTTAAGATTGCGTGCGTGATGCTCATATACTCAACTATGCGGTCGGCAAAATTAATCAGTAATGTTATCACACGTTTATGGTGAGTCCATGAGGGGAATATAGACTCGGGTAATGTTAATGGTGATGTGTCCCTTCTATGTTACCATGCAAATGGCTGACTATATTTTTATTGGAGACAAAAACAAAACAAAACAAAACAGCATACATCAGTAACTTCTCTGCGCAGCTCAGATTTACAAGCAAACGAATTCAAGATAACACTTCATTTCCGATTAATCGTTCTTCCTTAAAATTTAAAAGAGACATAATGTATTATCAGAAACCAACACACCTTTTTACTGATGAAGAATTTGACGGATTATTGAGGCCTAGACGTTATAAAATGAGAAAGGAATGACTCGGTTATATTATGAAAAAGTTTTTGCCTGTTGTTAACAATAAAAACCCATGAAAATGAGGCGGAAATCTTAAAGCATATTTTACGTTGCTATAGCTATAAAAGCCATTTTCCAAGCTACGTTAAAAAATTAGATCCGTAGACATCCATCTAGAAAATGATATCCGGGAAAAATAAAAGACTTAATCCTAAATATGGATTTTTTGTTGGATCATTATCCACGCATAGTAAAAGTTTCGCTTTTTTATTAAAAAAATTAAAAAACATTAACTATAATATATCGTTTTGTTTTGATCAGGCAAAGTCTAAAAGAAGTGTTCGAATAAAGATTCTACATTTTTAAAAGTTTAGATGATGAGTTAATTTCCAATGGAATTCTGTCAAAGAGTTGTTCCAGTCTTATAATACTGTTGATTGATATTATTTTTTCTTAATGTTTCATAATTCATAATTTTATACCTTTTCGGCATAATGAACATGAACACTGTTCTCCCCGGTGACAGAAAGTTGTCAGGTTACTCACCTTTGTTTCTAGTTTACGAAAGACGTTACTCATTCACTCACTACTTCATGATAATTCTGTTCTTGAATTTCTATTTAAAAAAACTCTAACTTCTCGGATCAAGTCGTTTGTCATATCCATATTTTAACAAATACATGTATGCAAATTTATAAAGGTGAAACTTAACTTATGCTTTTTTCTGAAAAAAAATGACAGGTGTAATTATGGCCAGAAAAAAACAACAACCCAACAATAACGCCTACACTAATGATTGTTAACAACATTTGGACAATACGGGTAGTACAGTGGACCTATAGAGGGCACATCTTCATTCAAGACGCTTATGCTGCTTTAAGGAAAAAGCACAATTATACAAACGATGTCTTTCTCCATAGCTGTTTTCTTTACTGTGCTAATGTAGCATACCACTCCCCAGGCTTTGTAAAAAGAAAAAGGCAAACACTGTACATAACTTACAGAGAAGGAGGAAATCACAAAGTTATTGATCAGTTCAGCTTCTCGATACTTTTACGAAACAGAAACCAACACGAAATTGTGTAACCCCCCTTCATTCATGCCATTCTCTTGAAGATAAAAATCTTAAGATTCCCATTCGTTTCTTTTTCATACCATACTAACATGCCTAAATTTCGAGCAAATATCATTGTTTTAACATCATCCTTTATTGCATACAAAAAAGTATTATTTCTCAAACAAGCCATCGGTTTGAAATTTAAAGAGAGTGCATTTGCCTGATATGGAGAATGTGATTAATAAACGAAAGGAATGCATGCCTTGGTTTTGATTGAAAACTATTCATAAACTTCACAAAAACACTCAAAAGCATGTTTTTAAAAACCTTGTTTTAAGCCAGGCTGGCATAAACAAAGACCCCGGTGCACGCATTGCCCAAGAAAAACGTTGGCAACAAAGATACGATTACAATTTCCTCCTCGTTAAAAATGCCGAAGGATTCTTCAGATGCTGATATTTCTATACTGCACTCTATTATTATAGTTGAAAAAAGTTCACTCGACGAGATGAAAAAAAAACATTTTTGTCTAAAACATTGAACCCGGATAATAATTTCATATAAATGAAATTAAAATATTGGGTCCTATTTGAGAACCAAATTACAAGAAAAAAAAGATGAAGAATGTTAAGCTTAATTTACACAAATATGCTGGATTTGTTCACGACAGAAAGGCTGTATCACATGAGTAGTCACTTTGCAGGTTTCTTTCAAAAAATTTCAATGGTTTTATTGCTGGGAAAATCTCTGAGAGTGGATCGAGCCTTATAAACTTTTCGCATGTTAACCTTTTGAATTCATTTATGGCATAATCATGGTATTGTTGTAGCTACATAATTTCCGACAAAAAAACATTTCGATGAAGTAAATATGCAATTATTACATGGATATCTTCAGTTTGTGTAATATTTTATTTGCCCCCGTTCTATCAATTTTAGTAATGTTAATAGAGTTTATAATTTGTTTTCTTTGTAGATCATTTATATATGTGTATATCAGCACGATAACGGCTATATTGTGCACTTGATGTTCTAAGACAGTTTATACACAAACTGGTAGCAACGGTGACTCCTTTACCTCTCTAAGTGGTAAAAGCATAAATAGTGTGCATAAAAGGATTGGTTAAAAGTGAAGGGTATATACAGTAGTTTAAAAGATCCATGTGTTGCTCTCTTATGGTTTGGAAGCAAGGTACAAATTTCTTTCCCGGTAAAAAAGCGGACAGTCAACCAGAATGTGACTTATGGATAATTGCCGTTGCAGGTATGACACTGTGGAGGCTCTTCACCTCTCTGTAGAAAGGCGTGAGTAAGATAAGAATGTCCAAGTCGGACTCGATCGAGTACCACCTCGTCTCGTTTTCTAGCCTGAGACACTCCTGCCCAGTGAACCTAATGTGATTGGACAGAGTGTAGTTTGTTGTTTGTCATGTTGTTCCATCGCTCTCCAGTTTTCTCTTATAAACTTACATACATTTGGCTTCGCATGTGACGCAGGTATTTGATCTTCCGAAGGTTCGAGTTCGAGCCCGATCTTGGCGAGCTCATCAGCCATTATTTTCACTTACTTCAATTCCAACATGGCTAAGGATCCAGCAGACAACAATTTTCTTACCAGATTTTTTTTTGCAGTTCATGAATTTTTTTTTAATATGTGAAAAAGTTTTGGATTTTACAAGTTTGCCTCTTCGACCGCTTTCACCACGGAAAGCGAGGCAGAGAGGATTACAAATTTTTCTTTTCTTGAGGTGGAGACAGTGTCAAGTGCATGCACAGAGCAACTGCCTCCACACTGTATATTGAAGCTTTCGCGCTCGTCCGCAGCATTTATCTGCTGAGGATGTGTGGCATGCAACTCCGACGCAGGTTTCATATGTCAGAGAAAAATTAATAATGGTCTGAATGATTTTCTATGTTTTGTTCAAACTTTTCAGAATATAGTTCTGGAGAGAAAGCTGCAAGGTCAAGAATGCTTCCTGATCTTTCCAGCGTCCAGGGAGGGATTTCCGAATAATGTGTCCTCTTCGATATAGTGTATTAATTTAGTATCTAAGTCGATTTCAAGAACGAGCTGCTGACCAAGAATTCCAAAGGGAGAGGGGGGGGGTGTCACGTTTGGTGAATATTGGAATTTTTCAACATAACTTGGGTGGAAACAGTGTGAAAAGCAGGATTGCCAGTATGAGATTTTATATTAGCGGCATATTGTAAGGATCGTTTGTCTCTTCTCTCTGGCAAGGATGGTTCGTCTGCAGCTACGTAAAGGCTTTCTACTGGAATGGTACGACAGGCCCCGAGGCTGAGACGCAGTCCTTTGTAGTGTATAGTGTCTAGCATTTTTATATAAGATGATTTGAGAGAACCATACAATACGATTCCGTAATCGAGTTTAGATCGTATCAGAGAGCAATGGAGGTATAGGTGAGACTATCCGCTTCCCACTCTGTGCCGAATAAGGTTTTAATAAGGTTAAGTGCTTTTTCAAACTTTTTTTCTACAAATATTTCAGGTGAGCAATAAATGAGTTTTTTGGGTCAAATATAACGCCAACAAATTTTGTTTAATAATAATAATAATAATAATAATAATAATAATAATAAT
>RQTK01000144.1:123274-137459 GCA_003991915.1 Elysia chlorotica
AGTGAAACGAAAAACGACCCAATCGTATGTTTGAGTGTTTGGACATAGAAATAACTTTTACTGGGTCTTATAATCAAAGCATGAAGTTGTGACCCAGGAATATATGACAAAAAACAATGAAATGTTATATATCGCAGTCATTTAAAGCTAATGCAGCATTTCCGCAATCATACAACTATAATCTCGCCGGTATTGAAACTTTTTCAAGTGATTTGGGGTCTTTAAAAATGAGACGGAGCAATTTAAACGTGAGCTACCGATGACCTGCATTAATTCAATTAGGAGTTCATTTATCCTATTGTGATTTTGCCATACAACTTTTTTTCGTAAGTTTAAACATTCCAAAAGTCTTAAAAAGATAATTTTGTTATACAAGTTTGTAACAACCTATTTTCGTCATCTCTTCCTTGTTTTGCAGTGCTCTGCCCCTGCCCTAAGCGAGCGATTATGCGAGTCCAGCACCACCGAGTAATTAGCCCTAAGACCCTCCTGGGATCTAATTAGGCTGGTCGCCTGTCAGACAAGCTTCAGATCGCTGAAGACTGACATGCCAGACCCTGCACGATCGCTGCTCACGCGACACGCCTTCCACCATTCATTTTCATTTCATGTATTTACTTCAATTCTTTTCTTATCTTCTGTTTTGTTTTTAAACTTTTAGGCTTCATGGTTTTTAGCAGAGCCAGTTTTCTATTTTACTTTTTAGGGTTTTAAATTCTTTTTTTTTTAACGTGACTCTATTTCCATCTAGCTCCTGGCTCCTTTTGTTGATATTATTATTATCTCTAACCATATTCGAACTAATTTGGTTTATTTGTTTTCAAGGGCTCTTGTGTTTTTTTATCCAAATGATAGATAGTTCAGTTTATAAAGAAATCTAATTCAAATGAAACTGATATGTTTGGTAGTTTATTGGGTGTTTTTTCTTTTGGTATTCCGTTGTTTTTTGTTTTGTTTGTAAGATCAAAAAGAAACAACGATTAGCTTGTAGAGTAACAAAACTTTATAGAAAGAAGGCTCGGTTTGTCATGATAACTGATGATTTCACGTTTGACGGCAATTGGAAATAACATTTCAGTTAAAACATCACATTGGAGCATTATATAAAGGTTAGAGAACACATCTTTAAATTTACTTTTTAAAATAATCATAAGCTTATAAATGTTGCAGTGTGAATAGTGGATATGCCTTAAACTTATGCATGATTTTTTTTACAAAAAGAACAACAGTCTATATCTGTTTGAGAACGTTGTCCCTCCTCAACTTTGGTGCACCGAACAACAATGAACACACCTTACACTCTAATGCCAGTATTTTCCACTATATGACTTACTAAAAAAAACCTACTTCTGTTTTAAAATAAGTGACGGTGAGAAAATATTACAACTTCATCCTTTCTTCTTCAAATTTATAAATGTATTTCAATGTTATTTAGCCTCTTTTTAAATAACATTTGTATTTTATAAAGCATGTATTTGGGTCGATTACCTTCTGTTTAGTAAATATAGTAGGCTCAATGTCACTTGAGCAGCACATTTAATTTTAACATTTTTAAAGATAGGCTTATATAATACGTTCCCTATAAAATGCAGATGCCTGATTTGATTTCATCCAAATTGTCCAAATTAGACACAATTCGATGTCTGAATTCAAAACTCGTAGAAAAAAAAAGTAAATTTGGTTGAGCTTTGTTAGCATTGTTGGACCATCCATAAAACAACATGGATTTCCTCCGACGGCAAGACTGAAAATCAAATAGACCACATAACAATCGGCAGAAGGTGGAGACGGAGTCTGCATGACGCAGCTTCAGATCGATAGTTCTTAAGACCAAAATCAAGGCTTTTAATGGCAGGGACGGACGACCAGCACACAAGTTTAATGTTCAGTGTCTAAAAGAGGAACTGAAATCAGAGCATTTCAAAATCGAGCTGTGGAACAAGTTCAGTGTGCTCTCCTTATTAATTAAAGAGATAATTGAGGTGTTGGTTTGGTTTACTTTAACGTCCAACATCAGCACTATATAGTCTATATTGTGGACGGACCCCAAGACTGACGTCTGACCATCTTATGTGCTGCCACACTAAGACAGGGCGGGGATACCATGACTGCTGTCGAAGCCAGTCACATTAAACTGACACCGACCCAACCATTAGGTCAAGACTCGAACCCGGTCCTTTTGCGTCGCAAGCCGATGTTCTACCCCAGGGCCACCGCGCCCCCCGAAATTTGAGGAACAATGGTGAAGCCTGCGAGAGACCTGTTAGGAGGCGTGTTCAACAGTTTTGGGCAAGACGACCAGAAAACACAAGGAGTAGATCTTGACTGACACTTGGACATTCATCACGGAGAGAAAGAACCTGAAACACCAGATCGACCAGGCTCAAGAAATAGAGGAAAGGCGTGCACTGCAAGCTCGTTACTGGGAGAAGAAGAGAGGTGTACGGAAAAGTGCCAAGAAAGACAAAAGGAATTACATAGAGATCACCAGGACTCTCTCAGGGAGGAACAGAAACCCCAGTCGCCCCGTCAAAGACAAAAATGGAAACACCATAGCTGGTGAGGAAGAGCAGAGGGCAAGAAGGGCAGAGCACTTCAAGGAAACTCTCAACCGATCGGCCCCACCGGCCCAACCAGATATCCCACTATCAACCAAGCTCCTTGATATCAACACCAACCCTCCTAGCAGGACAGAGATAGCCAAGACTTACAGGTCTCTCAAGTCAGGAAAGGCAGGAGGTCCAGACGGCATACCACCTGAGGCTCTTAAGACCGGCTTACAGACTTCGAATGAAATGCTGCACCCACGCCTATGCAAGATCCGGTAACAAGAGAAAATTCCAGAAAACTGGAAAAGACGACACCTCGTAAAGCTGCCCAATTTCTTGGGGACCTGTCATCTTGCGAAAACTGGTGAGCTCTCTATCCCAGGTAAAGTTTTGGCAAGAATCGTGTTGAAAAGGCTGAGGACCACTCTGAACAAGAGACTCCGTGATGAAAAGGCAGGCTTCCGACAAGATCGCTCGTGCATAGACCACATAGCTAACATGCGTATCATCATCGAACAGTCACTGGAGTGGCAGCCCCCTCTGTATGAAGTGTTTTTTGAATTTCAAAAAGCATTCGACAGCGTCGACCGAGATGTCATCTGGAGAATGATGTACCACTATGGATATCCACCGAAGTTTGTCACCATAATCCAACGATTTTATGAACACGCCACTTGTCAAGTCATCCACGAAGGAAAACTATTGGAATCCTTCATTGTGAAAACTGTCGTTCGCAAGGGTTGCTTGCTCTTGCCAACGATCTTCCTTATGTTGGTTGCTGGGTTATGAAGCAATCTACAACAGGCCAAAGGGCTGGCATACAGTGGACCTTCATGAAGCACCTGGAGGATCTGGACTTCGCAGAAGACATCAGCCTTCTCTCCCAAAAGCAACAAGACGCACAAGAGAAGCTAAATAGAGTGGCAGCAGAAGCTGGAAAGACCGGACTACAGATAAACATCGGAAACAATGAGGCTATACAAATTAATAACGGACAGGCAGAGCTGAAGAGGACCAGCCAGAATCTACTCCGCTGGAGGGGAGTTGTTGCGGCCCTAGGTTCCACAAGGAATCAGGAGGTTTAAACAAACTTAAACTTGTTAGTATTTTGATAGCTTTCTTTTAAATGTGTGTCTCAAAGGCACTTTAGCCGGTGTCAATGTTTTTAAACGATGACATTTTGTGGAGGTAAAATTGTTGCATAGCGAAAAGACACCCCGCTTGTACTTTAAGTGGCATATGATGTGCTGAGATAAATAAATTCAAAAGAATTCTTTATCTTTAATCTCTCTGTCTGGGAAATCACGACTGGAAAGGCAGTGGCAAAACCTTGTCCTAAGCAAAATAAATTACCCCCCCCCCCCCTCTTTTACGACAGAAGCGCCCCAACTAGAGGGAGGCAGTGGACCCGACAGAATGAAGCCAGGCATCCTGACCACTCCCAAACCCACCCTCGCAACCGGTCAGTATGTCAAGAGGAGGAAAAACTTTTTTCCCTCTCTCTCTCTCTCTCTCTCTCTCTCTCTCTCTCTCTCTCTCTCTCTCTCTCTCTCTCCCTCTCCATTCTCTCTGCCTGTCTGTTTCTCTCTCTTTCTGTATGTCTGTCTGACTTTCTGTCTGTTTGGAGGGCACTCTCTCTCTCTCGCTCTCTTTCTCTCTCTCGATATTTCTCTCTCTCTTTCTCTTTCTCTCTCTCGCTCTCGCTCTCACTCTCGCTCTCTCGCCGCCTCTTCCTCTCTCTCTCTCTCTCTCTCTCTCTCTCTCTCTCCTCTCTCTCTCTCTCTCTCTCTCTCTCTCTCTCTCTCTCTCTCTCTCTCTCTCTCTCTTTCTCTCCCTCTCCATTCTCTCTGCCTGTTTGTTTCTCTCTCTTTCTGTATATCTGTCTGACTTTCTGTCTGTCTAGAGGGAAGTCTCTCTCTCTCTCTCTCTTTCTCTCTCTCGATCTTTCTCTCTCTCTTTCTCTTTCTCTCTCTCTCTCTCGCTCTCACTCTCGCTTTCTCGCCGCCTCTCTTCGCCTCTCTCCCCCTCTCTCTCTTTCTCTCCCTCGCTCTCGCTCTCTTGCTCTTTCTCTCTCTTTTGCTCTTTCTCTATCTCTCTCTTTATCTTTATCTCTCTGTCTTTTCTCTCTCTCTCTCGCTTTTGCTCTCACTCTCGCTCTCTCGCCGCCTCTCCTCCCCCTCTCTCTCTTTCTTTCTCTCTCTCTCCCTCTCACTTTGTTTAGTATCTCTATGTTCCTCATTGGAGGCCTTTATACAACTAAACTATAAGTACGGAACGCATTTATCTTTAAATTCTGTTTAGCTTTAACATGAAGCATTAAGTTTGCAAAGCAGTTGTAGAGAGCGTGCCACAGAAAGGTAAACAACGAGTTGTCTAACCTGTGAATCTCTAGAGAAAATCTTCGGCAGTCTACGAATACAAATAAAGTTAATAAAACGGTAGTAATCTAGAGTATATAGATCTTTGATAAAAACTAAGAAAAATGGCATCCTAATCGACAGAAAAGTATAAAAGATTCAGCCTAATTGGAAAAGTAGATGGTAAAAGAAGTAGAGGTAAACAACGATTTATCTTTTATAACAGATAAAAAACCAATAAGGACAGGGGCAGTTTAGACTTCAAAGTTATTTGAGCAAATACATCAGTTGCGTGGTATGATCACCTGTCTGCTTTAGGCCCAGTACTTAATGAATGAATAGAAATCCATACTGGTTCTTATGATAAATCTAAAATAATTGTGTGCCGTTTTTCCCTTTGCTCTTTTGTTTTAAATATTCCTCA
Source organism: Elysia chlorotica (assembly GCA_003991915.1). Lineage (NCBI taxonomy): Eukaryota > Metazoa > Mollusca > Gastropoda > Plakobranchidae > Elysia > Elysia chlorotica. The sequence continues at coordinate 128,605 of RQTK01000144.1, forward strand.
TTGTTCGCATTCTTGTAATTTAAAATTAATAACTCAATATTTTAAAAAGTAATCAATTTTGGGGGCTTAAAAACAATTTAGGCCTATACCAAGAGATTATTAGAAGGACAACGGTGAGAACAACAGGGTATTTTTCCCTGTGGTGAGGACTCTGGTTTGGAAATTTAAAAAAATCTGTCACTGAAGTAAAATTATAACAATTAACAACCTACATTCGATGATATAAGTAAAGAAACAAACCCTGTAATACATAAGTTTATATGGGTTACTTTATGAACAAAAGCAGAGGGAAAGAGAGAAATAAAAAATAGGGAAACAGAGAGATAGATAGAGAGAAAGGGTGAAAGACGAAGAGAGATTTAGAGACAAGGAGATGGAGAAAAGAGGACATTGCGAAAGACTAAAATACCGGACTTGAGCCAGATAAAATGCCAACTTACAAGACAATTAAACACTGGTTAAGGCACCCAGATGAAATGCAAACGTACAAGACAATCTCAATTACACACTGGTTAAGGCACCCAGATGAAATGCCAACCTACAAGACAGTCTCAATTATACACTGGTTAAGGTACCCAGATGAAATGCCAACTGACAAGACAATCTCAATTATACACTGGTTAAGGCACCCACATGAAATGCCAACCTACAAGACAATCTCAATTATACTCTGGTTAAGGCACCCAAAGACCTCAGACTGCCATTAAGCAAATTTAAGATAGAAGCGACACAAACACATCTGTGTTTCAAAGCATCCCATCAATCCCTTTGTCTCTTGGCCTTTCATATCTATAAGTGCTTGAGCAACAATCTGGTTGTTTTGCTAGACAACACAAACACTGCAGAGTTATGCAAGCGTATTTTTGCCTGACTCTAATGGAGGTCTTTTGTTGCTATTAGGGAAACAAAAATCTTTCTCTTTATGGTAATAAAGAAATAAGCTACATAATCGCATAGCTTTGCTTTCGCTGTGAGAAAAACAAATAACAAAAGGGAAGCTGGAATTGAAGTTTGTGATGAGTTCAGATGCAACTTAAGAGTGCATTATCTCATGGTTAATATATAAAGATCAATATCTTCTGTATTTATGGCAGAAAACAATAATTCATTTCCATTATTTTTCTCATGAAAATCTAATAGTCAAACTAATCCTCCTTGCATTTCTATATTAAAATTAACGAACTGCCGTTTTGGTATCTGATTCGCACGTTCATATTTTTCATTGTATTTTTAAAATAAAAGCATTCCTCGATGATTAAAAAGAATTACCAACTAGTGGTTGGTTTGGCTCACAATGAGTTATTCGTCCTATCTTTACATCAAAACTATATTGATCAATCAGCCGTCCTCAAACCACCCAGTCCTTCTTATTAAAAATTTTGGCATACACTAGTCTAGTTGAGAACCCACAAGGGGGGGGGGGGGGGGGGTCCAGGGGTAGAACATCGGCTTCTGAAGCAAAAGGTCCCGAGTTCGAATCCTGGCTGGTTGGGTCGGTGTCAGTATAATGTGAGCGGCTGAGACAGGAGCCATGGTATCCCCGCTCTGTCTCGTGTGTGGCAGCACATAAAATTGTCAGACGTCCGTCTTGGGGCCCGTCCACAATATAGCCTATATAGTGCTGCTGTTGGACGTTAAACCAACCCAACCAACCAACCATCCTGAGAACCCACGAAATTCGTGGGTATTGTGGAGTGGGAAAAGCTGGATTCCAGATAAATTTGAACTGTGCTTAAATTCAAAAATATGTCTCTTTAGAATCCATATCTTTAGAAAGAGACACAATGTACCTGGCTGTGAGAAACTCTTGAAGGAAATCATTGTAAGCACTCGGCTTGTTTTCTCGTTTTTTGCTTTTGATTCCTATTTCTAATAATTTTTTTAACTTTTGTTTGGACATTTTTCTGTCATAAGAAATATCTCTATAACCGAAAGATTATGCCCACGTAAATCTATGACACTTGTCTAATGTATCGCATATTTCGGCCCTTCCGCTAAAAAGCCTTTATCAATATCATATCAATTTTGGGTTTAGTTCCATTTTTCGTTGGTATTGTGGTATGGACAAACCTGGAGTATTACAGATACACTGTAAATGAGAAGTGAAAACAAAAAAAAAAAAACACCAAAAAAACAAAACAAAATTTAAAACGTTCAAATTCGATAAAAATGTTCATTTACGTTACGTTTCAATCCATACATATGTGAATATTTTTCACTTTTTACCGTTGAACAGGCCTGATTTTTTTCTATAACTATTCAATAGATTTCCGGCCAGTAATCGCGGTGAAAACAAGATGGATTTATAATTATGGTTGAGTAATTAAAAATTGATTGGCCATTGATGATATTAGTTTTATGACTCTAAAAATTCTCTGGCGCATTTGTAATTTTATTGTAAAATTTGGAATTTTAGGGTGGGGCAGTTTGGATTTGATCGTATGTCTAAGTTTGAGACGAAGACAAAATATATAGGCCTACATAAATAATAACTTCCGAGTTCAAATCTGTAGTGGAAAATACCAGTCACCAGCAACGTCTAATTAAGCCCGAACGCTTTTTACTTGCTTACTGGCCTAATTCTTTTTATATGAATGATAATAATAATACTCCACATTTATATATTGACAAAGAAGAGTAGAACTGGAAAAGGAAAGTTAACATAACAGCACTTCACTGCACCTCTCTTTTCATATCAAAACACGGGTTCTCAGAGTGGAGGAATGGTTTTGAAAAGAGCAAATTAGTGAAAAGGGTTTTTTTACAAGGCCATTTCAGTTTGCAAAACTGGATGCACCTCCTTAGCCCATTTCCTTGATTATGAAAATTCACTTTGTTTGATTATGGAAAATAAATAGGCTTTAAAACATAAAGGTACGAATCGTTGCGTACTCTTGTAAATTCATTTGAAAAAAATTGGTGCATGTTTGTCCATAAAAGCTTTAAGCATTTCTTAATAATTTACAAAATATTAAAGACATGAAAAGCAACACAATTCGTTTCATAATAATATTGTACAACTTAAGACAGTGTTTGCTCATCGCCTTTTATCGCTGGTTTACCGATTGATCGTCCATCTGTTTTATTTTTGGCAGAGGCTTTCCTTTGATTATATCTATGTGGCCAAGATTTCCTGCGACTACTTTACAGAGATGGGCGCGGCATCAAAAGGGCATGTCTTATTAGCGGCTGGCACTTCGTTTGGCAGATGGTTGTGAATGAATCGGAAGCATGGTGCACTCGGTGGTGCATGATTAAGTACTGCCATAGTGAACGCAAACGTTCAGGGTTTCTTTAAAAAGGAAACAGCATTAGTTTTGATGGATTTAATTCGTATGGGTGGGAGGGATTAACTTTTAAACGATTGTTAGGTTTCTAATCATTTGATACAAAAAGATAGCTTGCACGCAATAACAACATAGTCCATCTTTTCAGCAGTTCCTACCTTAGCAAAAGGATGTTTTTGTTATTCATCTTTTGGACTTCTAACTTACTGGGTAATAGAATAGTTCGCAAGAAAACATGAAAAAAGTCGTTCATATAGTTATTGAAACAATAATAAATCAAACTTCCCAATAACATTGGCAATTTAAGATGTATTGCGTGTTTGGACAAGTTTGAATATTAATTTCAGTAGTTCAGTAAACAATCTTCTTGCTATTGTTTTGAGTCAAACGGGAAGAAAGAATTTCAATTTAAAGAATATAGTCAATAGGAATATTTTGGTGCTTTATGATGATTTACTCATTATTCAAGATCTATAAAATACTGTATGTTGTGGGATAGGGAAGGGAAATCCTCTAACGGTATAATAATTATTTGAAATTTGTATTATGTTCAAAGTTCGTTTAAAGAGCGGCCAATTCCTGGATCTATACAAACAATGTAAAACTTCTTGACATCCATACTGAACATAGACATAGGTCTACGCAATTTCGCAATAATTATCGAAACAAAATTTGGAATGAATGAGATCTTAAAACCGCTGTGGGTCAAACGATAGCTTTTTAAGCTTTTTTTCAATGTTCTTGTTACAAAACCAGAAATCTGACCATTTGATAGGAAATTTTGATTTAGGTTGTTTCATTAGCATATGTCGTTGTGTTAAACATCTTCAATTATTATGCAAGGTTAGGCAATACCTAGGCTTATCTGTCTTTGACTGTTTTTTTAAAGCTTCAAATATTTTAAAAAAAACACACCTAATGTTCAAAAGATGCTATTCAAATAGATTTACAATAACGACATTAACTCTTTGCTTTCTTTATCAAAGAAATAAATTGTTGTACACAAGTATCATTTATCCCGTCTACAATAGAGGCTAACGCCTTTAGTGTCCTGTAGAGTCGCCAACCAAACCACACATCTTGGTGACCTTCTATGACAACGTCCGCCTTACGCGAAAAAAAATGTTCCTTTTGTACTTAGCATGCGAATCTAAAAGAGTTTTTAAAACGAATGCATTTGTTTTACTAAGTACGGGGAAAAGGGGTGGCCCTAGGGTTAGACATCTGTTTTCTTTGCAGGAGGCCCTCGGTTTGAGCCTCACTCTAGTCGCAGTGTTTTTCCTCACGCCTACTTGTGAGGCCGGTGTCAGTCGCCACACAAACTTTTTCCAGAGGCCTGGTTGTTAGAGACGTTAGTCTAGCAGACAGCTTTGCCGCTTTCTATCAGTAAAGATTCTTTAAGTAATTTTGTTCGAACTCATTGCGTAGTTCAAGCAGGTTTTGCTCTGGACTGAACGTGGCGCTACCCCGGCTCTCTATTAATTAAAAATCTCATAAATTATGCTCTCTTAAGGATCATTTAGGCTACAGCGCGATACCCATGACTCGATCGTTCTCATAGAGACAACGACACAACCTAGAGAAAACAAAGCAACCACATTGGCGGATCGAAATAGGGACTCCCAAACAAAAGTCGCTTCGTTCCATCAACTGAGCAATCTTTCCAGACAATCCTCCTTCCTTGCCCACCCACTTGACCGCGGGATAAAAACTCTCATATTTAGTCCAATTTGAAGTGAAACGCAGAGAAATATGCCATGTAAACAAAACAGTAGTTATTTACAATCATAAACGGATTGGCCATGTTGTTTTTTCTGCTTCGTAACCAAAGCTATGCATATCGCGCACGAAATGGTCCGCCTCGCGGTGAAGTGGTTAAGCGAGTCTCCCGTGACGTCACGAAATCTCGGAACAAGTCGGTCCTAGACTTTGCGGCTAGCAACGCTCTACAGTGAATTACCAACTTGCCATGTTCACGTTTCGTTAGCGAACCTAACTTTGATGGTTCTTTTTTTTCTATGGAAGAACGAAACGCTAAACTAGCAACATCTAGCAGCAATGCCATTACTGTCATTGTATTTTTCTCTCCATGTTTACACAGAAATTCAAAAGAAATGCTGAAAGGTAATGATGTTTATTCAATAGGAATGGCGAATGGTTAAAATTTCTAATACGCTGTAATTATTAAGAGTATCTTACTCATTCATATTTAATAAATGAACATCACAAACATAATTTGTGGCGAGCGATTTTAAATAAATTAATACATTTAAAGAAATTAAATAGAAAAGGTCTATTACGCCTCGTTCTCTAAAACTTTGTAAAAAAAAATCGTTTTGTTTTATTTTTCCCTTTGGTTTTGTATTTTCATGGGTATGCAGCTCGGCAATCTTGAGAATAAAATGCTAAATGTTTACATAGAATAACCAGCCGCGTTATGATTCAACAAACATAGGCCTACACTTTTTTTAAATGTCACTTTTTCTTTGCTTGTGTTAAGCGCAATCTGGGAGCCATACATTGAATAACGAATACAGGTGGTGCTCTATGGAGTACGACTCGGACATCGTAGCCACGTCTTCCTACTGAGAGGTGAAGAGCCTCTACAGTGCTGTACCTGCAAATGTCAATTATCCATAAGTCACATTCTGGTTGACTGTCCGCTTTTTCATTGGGAAAGAAATCTGCACCTAGCTTCCTAAATCATTAGAGAGCATAATTATTTACGAATGTGAGTCCTCAACGCCTACCAAGGTATCAAAAAGACATCAATCTATATAATAAAATCTAACTGTCATAATCCTATACATGGATATTTTACACTACTGTATTATCCTTTACTTTTAACCAACCTTTTTTGCACAATTGTTATGCTTTTACCACTCAGAGAGATGAAGTAGTCAACGTTGTTACTGGTTTAATGTATTAACTGCCTAAGCACACCGTGAGCAGAATATAGCCGGGTTTTTGTGTGCTGACGTACCCCCCCCCCCCCAGCCCACACAAAAACAGACCATGAAAATAAGAGTTGCCTACCCCCCCCCCCCCAAGTTCAATAATGAAATCTACAATTATTATGTAATCAAGAATTTCTATGGCCAGCAGAATAAACTGATAAACTGTTTCTTTGATAAGAGGACAACACCCGGGCACAGCGATTTGAAGGCGCGCGATCTACAACCAGGCATCCTTGTCCTGCAGATTCATTGTAACTATTGTGCTGTCTCTTTTATAGCGTTCAATGGTACCATCGGGCCAATCCCGTATGGTAGAAGTCAGGAGGTTATTAGACAACATCCGTTTAATCTTCTGATTAGCTAGGGAGTTTCATGTACGTAATATTATAGATTAGCCTGCTATTGTATAATTAAATATCTTTAAATAGCTTTATATTCGAAGGCGTCCACTGTAAATTAAGCCTCACTTATCTGGATTCTATAATCATAATTAGTTGTTAAGACTTCAATTATTGCGTACCCTGGATATATTCTATAAGTAGGCCTACATTTATTACCGGTACATGGGATGGTTTTGTAGCATGCCATAGAAAAGTTAAATAGCACAGCTAGAATGACATAACATAATTATAAATCCGTGTCGCTTTTTAATGCGAAGATCAGTAGGCTACAACGTTGTTGTAAGCTTACGAATGTATGCCATTCCTATATACATATTATAATATATAATTATATATCCGTTTGAAAGCTTTCATTAGAATGCGAACGTATAATGGTGAGGCGGTAAGTGTTTTACACAATGCGCTGCCCACAACAAAAAGTAGTTTGACAAGTGCTCAAACAACGCATCAAGAACAGGCAATCACGTACAGAAATGAAAAAAACGTATAGCGTAAATGCGCCCATGTAGTTAACGTTTACAATTTAGCGAAAATAAAACCACACGCACTTATTACGATCTTACGAATATCTTATTGCTCTTTAATTCTAAAGTTACAAACATTTGGCTTTGCCGTGGGAAACGAGCATAAACAATAATGGATGCCACCACGGGTGTTTCGCACTATTGTCAGCTTCGTTGACACTAGATCTAGACCTGGGCTGTAGATCTGCTGAAACAAGACTTGATTTTAGGAGTTTATAGATTTCTATTAACATAGACAATTTTTTAAACAATGTCTTTACATGAAACCAAGTGTGGTCCGGGGGCGTGGGCCTATAAACCTCAATATGCACACACCCCTTCTGGTGAAGCAGTTTTTCCTGACCACATTCGAACTACTTGGGCTGGACCCATTAACCCACAGGTAATTCAGAAAGTTCTTGGATCTTAATCTAGATTTATATGCAGATCAAATAAAAATTGTAGCCATGGTTTTTGTTTGAGATAATCAACATACCCAGGCAAGGTCCCTTTGTTGTCAAAATTAGTTGTTTCTTTCTTTAACCAATAGACTTAACTGTGGGAACAGGTGTGAACGATAGATCTAAGTTAGGACGATAGCATATCTCTCCCATCAAGAAACCAGATTTAATCAAAGGCATTGATTCAATCAGGATTTTGGCAGTATCAGGGAAACCAAAGCTTTTGGATACAGGCGAAGATTGGTTCAAAAGATGAAACTTAAAACAAGTGACAAAATGGCGAGTTTCAATGCAGCTTAATTTTTTAAAATAAATTAAGAAATTGCTAGTTAAATCAAAAATTAAAATATAGGTCTAAGAAACGTTTGTGTCTGATGAAGGCTTAAGACCAAAAGCTTAAATCTTTTGTAATTTTCCGAAAAGGTTCAGCAGAAGTCTATTGACGATTGAAGAGCATTCAGTTGCATGCAAGATAAATTAGTGCTAGATAAATGTACATGTATTTTTATCAAGCGAAACAATTTATATCTTTTAATTAGGATGAAAAGTAAGATATATTGCTGTTAGAGATATGAACTAAATGGTTCATTTTTTTAGCATTGTTATTTCATAAACTTCTGGATTTGAAAAGCTAAAAATTTATTCGTTGAAAGCAGAAGAATAGTTTTGAAAAATGTGTTATTTATCAGATTTAAAATATAAATTATTATTAAGACACATTTGATTTTTTTTTTTTTAGATTAACAAGTTGTGTTTTTTAAAAGCTAAAACTCATAAATAGATGCATTGTAAAATAGTTTAGTCAGAATTAAACTGTGTTATAACTTATGTAATCAGACTGTAAACTTTTTTTCAGTTGAAAGAAGCTATTTTGTAAAAGGAAACAGACTCTGATATGAGGTCATTGGTGGAATGATCCTGCTGATGAAAACAATCATAATAGAGGCTCACAAAATAAAATTCTATGGCACATCAATGATTTTTTACCTTCTTGCTTTATGTTATGCTTTCATTTACAGCTTTACAGCGATTCGCTTAATGAGCTATGCTCCAACAATGATCAAAATCTGTATAGACTAGAAAGGTTGATTCAACAGCCGAGGTCTGCTCAAAATGCACCTTTTCAAATCAGAGAAACGAACAAAGAATATTACGGCAAGTATTATTAATATTATTATTATTATTATTATTATTATTATTATTATTATTATTATTATTATTATTATTATTATTATTATTATTATTA